>OY856410.1:480385705-480490705 GCA_963693085.1 Alisma plantago-aquatica
TTTCCCTATCACCATTAGTTCAGATTCGTCTAACAATGACGAGCTCTGCGACACAACAACATCAAAAAAGTAGGTCCAAGTAACAAATTTACTTTCTCGTCTTATGTACATGTTTAGGGGTACAATAAGCCCCTTGTTTAGTTACTATCATGTTATTTTCTAAACTTTGTTGTCATTATTAATATTTTGATAACATGTTCAACTTTGGAAGACACTTATATATAATGTCTGAATGATTTTTTTTTAATTGTCTTATCTATATGCATGTGTTTGTGAAGATATAAGAATGAATGTTTTTGTGTGTGAATATGAAAAGAGATGAAATGAATGGAACTGTAGGTTGCTAAATGTGTGTGAATATGAAATGGAGGAATGTAATGGAACTACATGTTTCTACATGTGTGTGATGAATCATATTTGAAATTAAATGTGCTTATACATGTGTGTGAATCACATGATCATATAATGTATATCTTGTTAATATTTGTAGGTTTGTGGCTTGTTGTTGGCTGAAATCAAAGGATGTTGTAAACCTATAGTTCAGAACTGAACTGCAGGTTCTGCATCCCGCTGACCAGCCAGACAACAGTCCTGGGAGCTGATAAGAAAAAAACAAAACATCGGCGTCGATTAAAAACCAACAACCGACAACAAATGGTTAATTGTGTCGGTTGTTTGCTAGAAACCGACGCATATGGTCCGACTCCTAGCACTTTTGGGTTGTAATCAGGAACAACTTTGTGTCGTCAGTTATGTAACTAACGCTGAAGGAGTCTACTTTTAGTGTCACCTACTTGGGTGTCGCTTCAAAATCGACGATAAAAGTCTTACTTAACCGATGCTAAAGATGTTATCTGTACTAGTGATGGTAGTTGCTTGGCTGCCACAAACACTGAGGCACGTATTGAGTTTGATAGCTGGGTGGAACCATGTGGGACTGTTATTGCTAGTGTGTCGGGTCATGGTGTATCTGAGTTGGTTATTCCTGAACCAATGAAATCAAGATGGTTGACTATTTTTTCTTACCATTTCTGTCTAGGATGAGCACTTCCCTTGCCATTGCATTTGTGACTTTTGCCTTGGTCTACTTAGGCTTTTGGATTGGTGGTCACAGAGGTAGAATGTGGCTGTAAAGTGAGGCCTATGTTTTGATGGACCCCCTCTTGATGGAGTTTACAAACCAAACTAATATTGTGTGAGTTTTGGGAAGGTAATGCCTTTATAAGGATAAAAAGTTCGTGAGAGCTGGAATATCGGCTTTGATCACCATGTCCATCACTTCTTTATCCATGGGCTTGATCTACAACTAGGTGATCATCACCCTCCATTGTTCTACGAAACTGGAGAATCTTTCACCAGCCTTTTTCTATAGTGCCTCAAGGTCCTCCTTGGTTGAGACTTGGTGTACATTCCAAGCATATTGATCAACAAACTTCAGGACCATCTTGGCCCAAGTGGTTATGGATATCATGTCATGCTTGGTGTACCATGATAATGTTGGTCTTGTCAAGTTTTGTACAAAGCAATGGTTTAACATTTAATCATCATTTCGGACCTTCACCATGTCTGAGTAGTACACTTTGACGTGGTCCAAAGGTCACCTTTTCTAGAGCACTTATAGAACTTGGTCATGTTGAAGTTGTTAGGAAGCTTGGCATCTAATAAGTGACAATAGTTGCTAATAAATTTCCTATTGCCTTTCTTCCCCTCTAGTTGTTTGATCTTATGTAAGATCTCAAGCAGTAGGGTGTCTGTAGAGGCGAGCTCTTAAGCAAGATCTTTTTGGCATGCAGCCACCACTGGTATCACTGGAGGTCTGATTGTTGGTGGTGGAGTCACATATAGGGTTGTGGGAATATATACCCTCCTTCTGTATGTGGGTTGTTCCATAAATGGGGAAGCTGATAAAGAGAATGTAGACTGAGGATAAATCCTCATCCATTAAGATTTTGTGCTCGAATCTTCACCATAGTACTGGCTTTCTCAGCCTCCTTAGGATTTTCTATTACGGTTGAGACTTTTTAATCATTCTTTTTTCCTTCAGTTTCTTATTCATCGGTCAAGATGAATGCAACTTCCTCTTGAGTTATTGGATTTTCCCAATGTTTGCAAATGAAGGACCCTAGTAGGGATCTAGCTGGATTGGTTCTGGTTGAGGCAGGTGGGGACCCTACATGATGTATAGAATGAATTGCATTGACAAATCGGCATATATATCTCCCAATCCAATGAATCATCGATAGTCAGTGGAGGCATGAAGGGCACAATCTTCAATTGTTGTGATGTGTATGGCAAAGGACCCTCATGCGAGCACTTCTTTGTGCTTTTTGTCTCTTATAGATTTATCTCTTATCGTTGGAGGCATCCCCCTTGGTGATACTATCATATTGGCAGTCTGTGCTGCTACTTCCTATCATTTGGGTAGGTCATTGGTGAGATTGAGTGAAGTACAGGCTCTTTGACCTTCCCGTGACATTCGTTATTCACATTAGTGGGATTCAAAATTGGGTGTAACATTATATGAAAATATACTCAGTGTTTGGGGACAGATCCCTCCACACGCATTATATCAGAATTTTTTTAAAAAATTCCCCCTTTGTCTAGAAAGTTCATAAAATAGAGTGCTCCTAGTTTTTTGCAATCTTCTCACACCGAAAGACACATGTTATAGTCCTTGTTTATTATTATTATTATCATCAATTTTTAGGTGACGCTATAAGAAACTTTGTCAATACCGACACCATGTCCCGGTACCATACAGTTTGTGCTGATATAAATCATGTTTTCTGACACATATAATTGATGTTGCTATATACATATATGCTATTCTAAATTTTACTTAAACTTAAACACAACCGGTAAGAAATAATACATAGGAACTAACTAATAACCAAGGAAGCTAATACTCTTTTTTTTTCACAGCTATACCTAATCCTACCCTAGCGTACCTTTAAGAAAACCGCACGGAGCACAACTTCCGATTCTCAGTTGTGCGCCGTGTTCGCAAAAATGTTGCCTCCTCCTACATTCCACGCGCCGCCGCTCCCTTCTGTCTCCTGCACTATGTAAGTTCTGTGTCGTTGTCGTTCCGTGCTCCCTCCTATCCTCTGCCTTGTGTCCTTACTGTCCCGGAACCCCATCCGTCTGGATTTTGTAAGTGCTACACATCTGGCCTCCTGAAGTCAAGCACCTCCTTCTAATTGTGCTCACGTTCTCATCTTTTGTCATTGCAAGTCACGATATAGGCATCTTAAAATATGAATAATGTTACACGATGCCGGTTAAAAACAAAAATAAAAACAGTGATGCAATCAACTTGCTTGTCTCATTATTTTTATTATTTAACAAGCTACAATCCAAAATCAGCCTCATTTTGAGTTCAACTTTTAATATGCATAGTATATCTCTTAAAATATCTACCGGTCACCACAATCTTATTGTGGTCACAATCATTTTATGATGCATGCCGTTCACGTCAACGGGACCATGATCCCCCCAAATCGAGATAAGTATTTTAATTAAAGCTGCATTTGTTGTGTCGTCCTAGTGGTGACACGGTAAATAAATTTGACTAGTTATTTTAAGAGGTGTTTGATATACATATTAAAAGATAAACAAGTTGCCGCACAGATGAGTTAACCGAGAAATTTTCAGATAACCTCCCGCACTAAATCCTTACGGCTGAAAATACATTTATTTGCCACGTGTCAATTTTTCATAATATCCCTCTAACCAGCTGCTTAACACATACACATTATTTATGTGTTGGGCATTATGGACTTTGTCTAAATAACCACATCCTATGTACACACGTACCAAACGAGGGACATCTTACTCACAAATTTATTTACCGTTGCTCCAAACAACAATTATCTTACATAAGGTTAAAATATCGCTGGTTAATTTATCCATGACAAATAAACCTATCATGATTGTACACTAAACGCAGCCTCAGTATGTTTGTATATATGTCTATTATTATTTATGAGTGGAACAATGATGAAAGTGATAGTCCAACTAGAATATGATGTATTTTGAAATCCACACCCTAAACATCTGGTACCAATTACCAAAACCAAAATATTGCTTAAATAGTACAGATTCACGTTGAACTGATTTTCTTGGCATATGCAATAAATAAGATAATGAAATATGATACATTAAATTTGGCATTACTAGTACTTTGTGAAGGAAGAGACTACAAAGAAAGTTCACTTCGAACAGGTACGTTCGTCCTCTAAATGTCATTGCATCCAAAACTGTATATTGCCCACATCACCAATGCCACAATACCAGTTCAACTTCCGTTAGTCAGGCACCAAAACTTTCTTTATCAACAATATTCAAGGCTTGATTTACCAGTCATGTTAGTCCATTGTGAACTATGATTCTTGTTAGATATATAATTGCTAACGACACAAAGGTACGGCATAATGACAAAGTAGTATTTGTCTTTCTTTTAACTGCTACAACCTCATCGTCCATCTCCCATATCTTAGTATTCAATCATTTCTTTATTGGTCTACATTATAATATATGTCTAGAGAAAATTTATTTTCCCAACACATTTGATACATTTCAAGGTGACTTCAGAGCTCTTTGACACGAATATACACTATCAGTAGTAAAGAAAGGTCAATATGATTCTTCCTTGGAACTTATCCGTTGTATGCACGACACTAACTAATATGTGTCAAATTGATCAAGTGACACTTGGAAGTCAATAGCGCCTGTTCAACTATAAACATGCACATGCTCAATCTGAATCTCATTCCATCACTATATTCGTTTTCCTCATGATGCTAAGGTAAGCATATATAATTTACAATACTCTCACACTCTTCTTTTGCCAAAAATTATAGTTATATTTTTTATCTTTTATTTTAATATTTGATGTTATCATAAAATATAGTACATTGTGTCTATGGGTTTCCTCACTTCCGCATTCTCTTTTAATTAAATATACATTACTATATCTATCTCCATCTAAGTAGTGCCTATTATTGATTGTTATGTGTGTATGTAAATATGGTTTCTTCACATTTCTTCTGTCCATGTAGATCATATTTATCCGTCGGGAGATCATTTCACATGAACAATCTAATGCAAGTTACACCGAAGAGGTAAGTCATTTCTGACAAGACATACTCATTTGACATTAGTGATTCATCAATTATGAAAATGTTGTTTTCTATTCATACCAAGTTAAATTTCTTTACATTGAATTTAGAATATTATTTTAGCGATTACATTGGATAAAATCCAATCAAAATGTTGTTTTCTATTCATACCAAGTTAAATTTCTTTACATTGAATTTAGAATATTATTTTAACGATTATGAAAATGTTGTTTTCTATTCATACCAAGTTAAATTTCTTTACATTGAATTTAGAATATTATTTTAGCGATTACATTGGATAAAATCCAATCAAAACATGGCTTTGCAGGTCCAAAGTAATTAGCCATCCTACAATTATGTCTATATATTTCTATGTACTAATAAAATGTTATAATTTCTACTACAAGTAGACTGTCTATGATAATCAATTAACTTAACGTGGCTGCACTATCTTTTTGTCTAGTTGTTAACTGTTACTAAATGGCATTTTTATATTTCTATAATGACTTGATGCCCCATTAATACCTTTTAACACATCCAAGAATTCATTTTGAAAGAGAAAAGATCAATCAAATGATGTTACAAATTATAAAAGTGGAACCATATCTATGTATAAGTACTTACAACTAGTATTAATTTTCCTCTTGAGAAATATAACATTGAACTTTAAGTTAAGTTAGGATATAATGGTGCTTAGTTATTTCTTATCCAATGGCTTCATACCATCTACTGTTAAGAATGGACTAGCTTTTATTCATTTTCTTATAAACTTTACAACATACTAACTATGTATTTCATGTGTATAGTTGCCAATGTTCTCCTATACATTTCAAAATTAGGAAGTATTATGGATTGTTTGAAGATAGATATGCAAGTACTTACAATTCATATTAATTTTCCTCTGGAGAAATATCACATTAAACTTTAATTTAAGTTCGAATATAATCATTCTTAGTTATTTCTTATCTAATGGCTTCATACAATTTACTATTTAGCATGGACTAGTTTGTTCATTTTCTTATAAATTTTACAACATAAACTATGTATGTCATGTATATAGTTGTCGATGTTCTCCTTTAAATTTCAAAAGTAGGAAGTATTATGGATTGTTTGAATATAGATACACAATTACTCACAACTAGTATTAATTTTCTTCTTGAGAAATATCACATTGAACTTTAAGTTAAGTTTGGAAATCATGATGCTTAGTTATTTCTTATTCAACGGCTTCATACCATCTATTATTTAGCATGGACTAGCTTTTATTCATTTTCTTATAAATTTTACAACATGCTATCTTTCATGTATGTAGTTGTCAATGTTGTCCTTTGCATTTCAAAAGTAGGAGGCATTATGGATTGTTTGAAGATATATACCCATGTGTCTGTCAGGATACTACAGAAGCAAATCAATTTTAGCATGTGGTTTGATATACCGGAAATAATTTAACTAAGGTAACCTAGTGAAAAAAAATTGTTATCTTCATATTTTCACATTATCAATTTTTAATTTATTATCTTTGACATTTTATTTTATTATGGCATATGTTCCATGCTTATACTTACTAATTCTTGTATTTACTTTATGACTGAGTATTTCTTTTGTAATATTTTGATGCAAACAACTGGATGACATTCATGTTTCAACAAGGGTTACATGTATATAATAGATGGGGATTTGAAGTGACATGTTAATTCTATAGGGTTGTGTTTTATGTATTTAGCGATTCAATCCAACAAATTGAACCATCATATGTACCCATCATTAGTGTGACTTATTTTTTTGTTACAATTGTAAGGGGCAAGGTCAATGTCCTCCCCATGTAGTTGATGTTCAACATTGAATACAAAATTTTATTTTGTTCAACAATATTCATAATATTCAGTTGATCTTAATTTTGAAAGTTAGCTAACATGCTTATCATGTACGAGGTGATTTTTATGCTATCAAGCAAAAAATAATGTGTCAGTGGTTGTACACCATACTTATTTGACAATGCTCATCGTCCATCATATATTGCTTGAGTTAACACCAAGAGAGCATGTATTTATAGCCTTAATTTGTGAGTGTATGCTTCTTGCATGTCTCAAAATAACTCTATGTTGCTGGTTATAGTATTTGTTCCACATCTTCCCAATGTTGATGTACAAGTTGCAAATTAGTTATTTTTGGCGCCATTAGTACATGTGCCAACGGTCACATAATTTTTTCCAACAACTCATTGTTGGCTAAATGGACATCTATAAATCCCTTTGTTTTGATTATGACAAACATTTCATTCTTATTAATCTAACGAGCTACTTGAGTGTGCAGGACTAAGATGGATGGCAAAGCAACTAGAGAAAATCCACAAGCTAAAATGTTTATATTTTCATGCAATGTAATCATTGTTGTAAAAACTTGTACAAATATATAATGTACAAGTACTTAGAATTGCATGTAAATCAAGCGTTAGATTTTCCCTAGCCAAACACCATAGTTAGACATGTCATCCCATTTAAATAGGATCATTTATGCACACTCACACATATAATTAGTGCCTAAATTGAAATCTTGAAATAGGATCATTCTCGGTCGACAAACTCCTCGACCGAGACACTCTCGGTCGACAATCTTCTCGACCGAGAAAGATTCAAAGTAGCCGTTAGACACAACAGACAAGTTAGTTGGCAGTTGAAGAAAGACGTTGCAAATCACTTGTTCCAGAGAGCCTGTCGGTCGACAAAAGTTCGACCGAGTAGGTGTCTCGGTCGACCATTTGTCGACCGAGATGGTCTCTGACAGCAACTGCAGAATAAATTAATTAGTCGTTGTTAAAGCAACAACTTTATACCTAACGGCTAGTTAAGCACTTAGAAACCCCTAGAAGTTGTCTAGAACGTCCTTAAGCATACTTAGGCCATTTTTATAAATAGGACAAGCCATAGGACACTAGAATTCACTTGTTACACTTGAGAATACACTTTAGCATACTTGAGCAATCTATTGCAAGCAATTTGAGCACTGTGATCATTTGTCTACATTCTCCTTAGCTCAATCTCGTGTCCTATAGGCTAGATTCTCCTATCCACAGCAATCACAAGTTCACACACTTGGCTAGGAGATCTATATGCTTGATCTAGGCATATCAAGCCTTGGGCTTAAAGGATAAGTTGTAATTTCCTTTTTCTTTCTTGTTCCTTTTTATCTTTTGTACTCTCCTTGCTACTCCTAGGGTTGGAGGCTGCGGATTGGAGAGGGTTGACTTCTCAGGTAGAGAAGGGGACTTCAAGCTACTTCAAGAAGGCTATCGCAAGGGAAGCTACTTTAGAAGGCTGGTGCAACGGGAGTTGGTGCATCTACTTCAAGGGAAGGCTGCTTCAAGGTTGGCGATTACTTCTAGGTGAAGGCTGCTTGAAGGGTTTGGGAAAAGAGATTGTATTTTATGTAAATTCCTTGCGAGGTAATAAAATAAATTTCTTTTCAAATCCCGGTTGGGTAAGCAACCGGGTAGTGGATTGACGGCTATAATATTTGCTATAGTTAGACCACTCTAAACCCTGTGTCTCCTTGTCCAATATTTTCATTGTGGTTGTTTGAGTTCAATAATTGTTAAATTATCTATAAAACTCTATTCACCCCCCCTCTAGTAGTTTTCAATTGGTATCAGAGCAAGGCTTCAAGGAACCCTAACAAGGTCTTGAAGAAATGGGTGATGGAATGCTCAACAACCTCAACATTGAAGGGACTCTTGTTGCTAGGCCGCCGACGTTCGATGGAACAAACTACCAATACTGGAAGAGAAGGATGCAGTTCTACTTCCAAGGCATCAACTGGGATCTATGGAGAATGGTATCTACTCCTTATCAATTCCCTCAAAATGACTTTGCGGAATGGGATGCAAACACGGTAAAACAGGCCCAAATGAACGCAAAAGCTGTAAGCATTTTATATTGTTCTATTTCTGTAGGAGAATTTAATAGAATATCAAATTGTGATACAGCGTATGATATTTGGGATAGATTGTCCATCACTTATGAGGGTACATCCCAAGTCAAAAATTCCAAAATTAGCCTGCTTAAAACAAAACTTGAACATTTTCGTATGGATCCTAATGAATCTATTAGTGAAATGTATTCAAAATTCTCTACTATTGTTAATGGTTTAAGTGCCTTAGGAAAACCTGTCCTTGAGGAAGATCAAGTATCAAAAATTCTTCGATCACTTCCTCCAAAATACAAGCCAAAGGTGACAGCCATTGCAGAAGCAAACGACCTCACTCGCCTTAAAATGGAACAACTCATTGATAATTTAGAAGCTCATGAAGCAGATCTAGAAGAGGAAGAAAGAAGAGAACGTGAACACCAAAGTGGGAAGAAGAAGGATGTGGCTCTCAAAGCCTCAAAAGTCGTCACACAAGAAAGTGAGGAGTCAAGTGAAGAAGAAGAAGAAGCCTTAATCGTCAACGGTAAGAAGTACAAAAGGTTTAAATCTAACAAAATTTCTAGTTCCTCTACTCCCAGGTGCTTTGAATGTGGGAAGAAAGGGCATCTCAAAAATGAATGTCCCAAAGCAAAGAAGGGAAAGAAAATCTCACATAAGAAGAAAGGAGAAAAAGCCTATAAAGCTGCCTGGGATGAGTCAAGTGACAGTGAAAGCGAAGAAGAGAAGGTGGAATGTCTAATGGCAAGAGAAGAAAATGAAGACTCTCAAGAGGTAAGCCTAGTTGATCTTCCTAAAGAAGAGTTAGTTACTAGTTTACAAGAAACTCATGGTAAGTATGTTGATGCCAAGAAGAAACTAAAAAAGGCTATAAAATCAAATAATGAGCTCATTGCCAAATTAGATGAACTTTCTTATGAAAAGAACAACATTGATCTTGAAAATGTATCTTTAAAAACATCTTTAGATGATTGCACTAGAAAGCTACTCAATTTGGAAACCAATGTTGATCTTCTATCAAAAGAAAAGACTGATTTGCTAGCTAAACTACAAGATTATCAAACTCAACCTATCTTGTGCAACCATCCGGACTATGATAATATTGTAAAAGAAAATGATTCATTATTTTCTGATTTAGACCAAGCAAGAAAAGATATACATAAGAAGATGAATGACATTGCTACGTTGCAAAGAGAACTTTATAAGTTAAGAAGAAAAGATATTCTTGATAACATATTGAGAGTTGGTACTGTCTTCAATGGAAGAAAAGGTTTGGGATATGTTCCAAAGAAAAACCAACCCAAAAAGACCCAAACTATGTTTGTACCCAAGAACACAATGGATAGAAAGAGAAATGAAATTGACTCTATTACTTGCCATTTCTGCTTACGTCTTGGACATTATTGCTTTTCATGCCCCTACAAAACTAAGGAGTCCGACTTAGTTTGGATCCCAAAACCCCAAACTTAGAAGAATGGAATGTAGTTGAGATATGACCAAATGCTTAATTTTTCTATTTATATTGTCTTATCTCAACAAAAGGTGCCATGCTTATTGTTATTATTTTTCTGCATTACTGTACTGAAACAGAAACCTTGTCGGTCGAAGTATTGTCGACCGAGCTCTGGGTCGGTCGAAGTATTGTCGACCGACTGGATGTCTTTAACAAATCAAAAAATTTACAGCACCTATTTCGGTCGAAAAGCGGTCAACCGAGAATTTTTCTATGTTTTTGCTTGTAATACAGTAACCTGCTCGATCGACAAATTGTCGACCGAAACAGATATCGGTCGAACAATTGTCGACCGACTGGTTTTCTGTATCAGAACTTTTATATACATAAGCACTTAAAAAGTTTCTAACCATATCGGACCATCACATGGGTACCAAAATCCACATTCTAATGCAGGAATGGGTAGTTGACAGTGGCTGCTCCAAACATATGACCGGGAACAAGGACGCATTTCAAACTTTTGAAGAAAAGAAAAGTGGAACGGTCACCTTTGGAGACAATGGTAAGGGCAAAATCGTTGGAATAGGTAATGTTGGAACAAATCTCAAAATTAAAAATGTTCTACTTGTTGATGGATTGCATCATAATTTAATAAGTATAAGTCAACTATGTGATAGTGGTTATGATGTGTTATTTAACAAAACCTGCTGCAAATTATTGATAGAAAACACTACAAATGTCGTTTATGAAGGAAAAAGAGTTGGAAATCTTTATATCCTTAAACCAAACTCTATGAAATCAGTAGTAGGTAAATGCTTGCTTGCAAATGAAAATACCTTACAACTATGGCATAAAAAGCTGGGACACGCTAGTTCACATGCTATTAAAAAGTTAGTGAAATATGATCTTGTTCGTGGATTACCTGCTTTTTCTTTTAATCAAGTTGAAAACTGTGAACCCTACACAATGGGAAAGCAAACCAAAACATCTTTTAAATCAAAACATGTACTTAGCACCAATAGATCCTTAGAATTAATTCATATGGACTTATTTGGACCAATGAGGACACAATCTATTGGTGGTAAACGATACTGTTTTGTTATTGTTGATAATTATAGTAGATATACATGGGTACATTTTATTGCAACTAAAGATGATACTATTCATGTCTTTATGCAATTTTGTTCCAAGATTGAAAATCTTTTACAACATAAAATATGTACCATTAGAAGTGATCATGGTGGCGAATTTGAGAATCATACATTTGAGACCTTTTGTACATCTCAAGGGTATACTCATAATTTTTCTGCTCCACGTACCCCACAACAAAATGGTATAGTTGAACGGAAAAATCGATCCCTACAGGAAATGGCTAGGACCATGATGCTTGAACACAACACACCTAAAACCTTTTGGGCTGAAGCTATAAACACTGCTTGTTATGTGCTTAATAGAGTAATTGTTCACTCTCATGTGAAGAAAACTCCATATGAAATATTACACTCTAAGAAACCTAGAGTTGACTACTTTCATACTTTTGGCTCCACATGCTACATTTTAAATACCAAAGATGATAGAGACAAGTTTGATTCTAAATCACACAAAGCATTCTTCTTGGGATATTCCACTTCTAGAAAAGCCTTTAGAGTATATAACACTATCTCTAGAAAAGTTGAGGAATCCATTCATGTTTCTTTTCATGAAGAATTGAAGTCTGAAAATCTAGATATCATTGATCTCACTAATCAATTCGAAAATATAACCATTTCCAATGATAGTGAGAAAATTCCTATATCCGATCCCCAAGTTGAAACACAACCTACACCTAGGCTTATCAAGGATCATCCCCAAGAACTAATTATTGGAGATCCAAATGATAAAGTCAAAACTCGGTCTTCCTTCAAAGATGTTGCAAACATGGCTTTTGTTTCTATCATTGAACCTAAGAAGATATCCGAAGCTCTTAAGGATGATTACTGGATAATAGCCATGCAAGAGGAGTTAAATCAATTCACTAAAAATGATGTATGGGATTTAGTTCCTAAACCACAAGATAAAACTATCATAGGAACTAAATGGGTGTTTAGGAATAAGCTCAATGAGGCAGGAGAAGTCATAAGGAATAAAGCTCGGTTAGTAGCACAAGGATATAATCAACAAGAAGGAATAGATTTTGATGAAACATATGCACCCGTAGCCAGACTTGAAGCTATTAGGATGTTACTAGCTATTGCTGCCCATAAAAACATTAAGCTATATCAAATGGATGTCAAAAGTGCATTTCTAAATGGCATCATACACGAAGAAGTTTATGTTGCTCAACCACCTGGCTTTGAAATACCAGAAAAAGGTGACCATGTTTATAAACTTAAAAAGGCACTTTATGGTCTCAAACAAGCACCTAGGAATTGGTATGAACGACTCAAGACATATCTTTTTGATAATGGTTTTTCTATTGGAAATTCAGATTCTACTTTATTTTTCAAAACATATGCATCTGATTTCCTAGTTGTGCAAATATATGTTGATGACATTATTTTTGGAGCTTCTAATGATTCATTATGCACACAATTCAGTGACATTATGCAAAAAGAATTTGAAATGAGCCTCATGGGTGAACTAACATTCTTTCTTGGTTTTCAAATTAAGCAAACACCTGCAGGAATTTTCATAAGCCAAGAAAAATATACTAAAGAACTTTTAAAACGTTTTGGGATGGATCAATGCAAACATGCTACTACTCCTATGGCTACCTCTATCAAAAATGATAAGGATGAAAATGGGGAACCTATTGATGATTCCTTATATAGAGCCATGATTGGTAGTTTGCTATACTTAACTGCTTCTCGACCGGACATTATGTTTTCCGTTGGTCTTTGTGCTCGATTTCAATCCCAACCTATGCAATCTCATTTTCTAGCGGTTAAATGAATTCTTCGATATCTAGCTGGTACTACTTATTTTGGTTTATGGTATCCAAAAGGACAATCCTTGGATTTTAAAGCATATACTGATGCGGATTATGCTGGTTGTCGACTTGATCGCAAAAGTACTAGTGGTGGCTGTTTCTTATTAGGGAGAGCCTTAGTATCTTGGTTTAGCAAGAAACAAAATACGGTTGCCCTATCTACAACTGAAGCTGAATATATGGCAGCCGGGTCTTGTTGTGCTCAAGTGCTTTATATGCAACAGGTATTAAGCGATTATGGTTTTAATCTTCCCTCTACACCTATTTTTTGTGACAACACGAGCGCCATAAACTTAGCACACAATCCTATTTTACACAGCCGGGCAAAACACATTGAAATCCGTCATCACTTCTTAAGGGATCACATCTCAAAAAATCATGTTTCCCTTCATCATGTTGATACGGAAAATCAATTGGCTGATATTTTTACAAAACTGCTTCCACTAGATCAATTCAACAACATTAGGAAGCAACTGCTTATTACTCCTTTGGAAGATGTTTTCTTTGATATCTGCGGTTCTTAAAATGAATACGTTTACTTGTTTCATTTTGGCTTTTCAAATGGACATCTTTTTCATTAAATTTGACGGGATATCTAATTAAGGGGGAGTTTTTATTAAAACGGTTATCTTTTTGAAATGACAAAGGGGGAGAGATATATAAAACTATAACTTAGTATTTATGAAAAACTCAATCAATGAGTTTCATAAACATACTCTTGGCTTTACATTGAAAGTTGCTATATTCCCAAATGAACTGGATTTCATGTTCCATAATTCATTGGGAATAATAAGCACACATTTTATAAACAAGAGGAAAAGCTACAAAAGGTAATCTAAAGGTATGAAACTCATATGTTTTACATTTCCTTTATTTATATTTTGGAAATGTTTGTCATCTTCAAAAAGGGGGAGATTGTTGGCTAAATGGACATATATAAATCCCTTTGTTTTGATTATGACAAACATTTCATTCTTATTAATCTAACGAGCTACTTGAGTGTGCAGGACTAAGATGGATGGCAAACCAACTAGGGAAAATCCACAAGCTAAAATGTTTATATTTTCATGCAATGTAATCATTGTTGTAAAAACTTGTACAAATATATAATGTACAAGTACTTAGAATTGCATGTAAATCAAGCGTTAGATTTTCCCTAGCCAAACACCATAGTTAGACATGTCATCCCATTTAAATAGGATCATTTATGCACACTCACACATATAATTAATGCCTAAATTGAAATCTTGAAACATGATCATTCTCGGTCGACAAACTCCTCGACCGAGACACTCTCGGTCGACAATCTTCTCGACCGAGAAAGATTCAAAGTAGCCGTTAGACACAACATACAAGTTAGTTGGAAGTTGAAGAAAGACGTTGCAAATCACTTGTTCCAGAGAGCCTGTCGGTCGACAAAAGTTCGACCGAGTAGGTGTCTCGGTCGACCATTTGTCGACCGAGATGGTCTCTGACAGCAACTGCAGAATAAATTAATTAGCCGTTGTTAAAGCAACAACTTTGTACCTAACGGCTAGTTAAGCACTTAGAAACCCCTAGAAGTTGTCTAGAACGTCCTTAAGCATACTTAGGCCATTTCTATAAATAGGACAAGCCATAGGACACTAGAATTCACTTGTTACACTTGAGAATACACTTGAGCATACTTGAGCAATCTATTGCAAGCAATTTGAGCACTGTGATCATTTGTCTACATTCTCCTTAGCTCAATCTCGTGTCCTATAGGCTAGATTCTCCTATCCACAGCAATCACAAGTTCACACACTTGGCTAGGAGATCTATATGCTTGATCTAGGCATATCAAGCCTTGGGCTTAAAGGATAAGTTGTAATTTCCTTTTTCTTTCTTGTTCCTTTTTATCTTTTGTACTCTCCTTGCTACTCCTAGGGTTGGAGGCTGCGGATTGGAGAGGGTTGACTTCTCAGGTGGAGAAGGGGACTTCAAGCTACTTCAAGAAGGCTATCGCAAGGGAAGCTACTTCAGAAGGCTGGTGCAACGGGAGTTGGTGCATCTACTTCAAGGGAAGGCTGCTTCAAGGTTGGCGATTACTTCTAGGTGAAGGCTGCTTGAAGGGTTTGGGAAAAGAGATTGTATTTTATGTAAATTCCTTGCGAGGTAATAAAATAAATTTCTTTTCAAATCCCGGTTGGGTAAGCAACCGGGTAGTGGATTGACGGCTATAGTATTTGCTATAGTTGGAACCACTCTAAACCCTGTGTCTCCTTGTCCAATATTTTCATTGTGGTTGTTTGAGTTCAATAATTGTTAAATTATCTATAAAACTCTATTCACCCCCCCTCTAGTAGTTTTCACTCATGAGTGACAGGTTAGATAGAATAATAAATTATGAGAGCTAACCTGACACATTTATACCAACAATTATAAGTGTTGGCATAGCATCAAAATATGCTGGTAAAGGTCTATGTCGACATCAAATTTTATTGGCCTCTGGTATAACCTATACCAACATTTTTGGGCCTATACCAGCATGTACTTGGCTGCTGGTATAAGGACATAGTGTTGTAGTATATTTTTGGGCCTATAAGAACACTTCCTTGTCAATGCCATGATATAAGGAAAAAAGTACATACCTGTCAATGCCGTGGCATAAGGAAAAAAGTGAAGATGGTGATCATAATGTTTCATAAGGAAGTGTTCCAAAAGAATTTTTTTAAAGATGATGGAAGGTGGGGATTCAAATGGTTGATCAAGATTAAGGTAGCCTCTGATGGGCCAGTGACTTTGCTCAATCAATCACTTTTCCCTTACATCATCCTCATCAAGCTGGGTTTTCAAACTGTTACCCTTGGTAACATCCATAACACCCTAGTTTTCTCCTAGTTTGATGAGTTTCTCATGGAGGTTCTTCCTTTCGAAAGCAATAAGTGGTCAATAAAGAGGACGCATTGCCTTGGCACCTCCCTACTGATTACATGGTTGAGTATGGGTTGTTGTCCAGTTCTAGGTCATAGTTTAGGACCATAAATGTAGGCATGAAGAGTGCATGAGGGTATAGTTTAAGGTCATTGTCTAGGAACATAGATGTGAGCTTGAAAGGATCTAGGTGATCCGGTTTTAGGTCATAGTCTAGGACCCTGGTTGTGGGAAAACTGATACTAACAAGTGATGCCTCACTCAACATTGAAGAATTGCATCTCTCAACTAGCTTCAAATATAGGGTTCCTTTATTATTTGGGGAAATGAGTGTTCATACTTTTAGAGACTGTTTTGCAAAAGGGCTCGTCTTTCCAAAGTTTATCATTCCCTTATATTGTTGACTTGAGAAAATTAGTTGATCCTTTCAAAAAAGTCATTGGATTTTGAATGGCTTGTTAATTTTCGAAAAGATCTTTTGGATTATTGGAAAGATTGTTTATCCTATAAAAGCCTATTGGATTTTTTTAAAAGATTGCTTATCTCTGAAGAATATTATTTGATTTTTTAAAGGATTATTAATCTAAAAAATATTGGTTGATTTTTTAAAGAACCGTTAATCTTGAAAAAAATGTTTGATTTTTTTGAAAGAATTGTTAATATCTGTAAAGATTGATTGATTTTTGAGAGGATTATCAATCTTTGAAAGGACTGTTTGATTTGTAAATTTTGTTAATCTTTAAAAATATTTTTGGATTTGTTAATCTTGGTTAATATTTTAAAAATATTATTTGGTTTGAATGAATTGTTAATCTTTGAAATAATTGTTGATTTTGAAACTTGTTTAATCTTTGAAAAGATGGTTTGGATTTGAGATTTTTAGTTTTCAAAGGAGATTCTGGGATTCTAGCAATTGTTAACCTTCTTAGAACATTGTCAAACTTGGACACAAAAGGAGTTATCAATAATTTAAAATTTTCTCAATAACCAAAACAAGATATATGTATGGGAAGTAAATGACCCTCCCCTTTTAGCCCATGAGTTTGACATTACATCCTCATGTAAACATGACTATGTAGGAGGGGTTGGTCCTTATCTTATCTATGGGTAGATGGCACTCATCGAGAGGTAATGTTTACATCCTTGAAATTTAGAGATTTCAAGTCTAACTCAAGTTCTGATGTTAAGATACAAACGGAACAATGAAGATAATTATATGACCTTGTTTGATGAATTTGAACCCTAGACTCATATCAAGTTTTCAATTTAAGTAAATAATGTGTTTTTTCTATCATATGCGTTCATATAAGGCCAATATGATGTGTAACGATTATCAAAGCCTTACATTTGAAACCAGGAGCGTAATTAAGCCTATGGAACCTTTTGGTGGCCCAAGATTTTATTCATTGCTTTAGGGACTCATTACAACCTAATTTGGCCAATGAGGGTTTACAGATGGGTCCCTGGGATATGAAGTTGGATATTTTCTACCTAGTGATCATAATAAATATCTAAGATATTTTTAATTAGAATATAACCAAGATATGAAGTAATATGAGAAATTCTAGAATATTCTAAGCTATTCCATGATCTAGATAATTAATTAATTAATTATCTACTTAATACTTGGAAACCAAGTTCGGGGATAAAATGAGCATTACATGACCTAATATTTGACAAAGATGAGATAATAGATTGAGGAAGTTTATCCCAAAGTTTGGGATTAATTAGAGCTATTATCTGTCCTAGAGAAATAGAAAAAGATGGATTTAATAAGAAAGGAAAAGAAAATAGAGGAGATGGGGTGATCATACCAGAGTCCAATCGGACCTAGAATTTGGATTTGGGTGGAACACAGGTAGGGGAGTCTTGCCTCTCGCCCAAACTTTATTGAGTCCCACTGGACTAGAGACCCAACCTCGTCTGGACTCTCTCTTCCTCTCTAGATACGTTCAAGGCCTGATTTTGGTGTCAATGGTCTCGGGAGATAGAAATGATCCCAACAAACCCCAATGTTGAGGATATAGAAGCCATGAAACTTAATAGGATACACATATAATATTATTAATAGAACTCTCAAGGGCTAAGGGATTACAAATAAACATCCATTTCCATCCAAGGTCCCTAGAAACTCCCCCCAAGACCCTATCCTTTTTTTGGTCGACCTCGTCTTGCTATCCTAATTTGTGATGTCTTTAGCCAATTGGTATGGCCAGAGGAAGCACACTAGAATCAGGAAGAGCCTCTGACTTCCAATGGGGTGTGAGGGAGATTCAATTTGTATCCTGAATCTTGGTGTTGCAACCTTCGGGCTCATCACTAGAGTGCTAACTGTGGCCATCACCTGACATCACGAGGACATTGGTCAAGTTCAGATTACCAAGGTAGAGTGATCAGATGCATTAGACCTATAAACAACAACCAGGAGTGGAGAGTCAACATCGTGCTGACCTCTGCCTTAGCCCATGGATTGCTAAACAAAGGTAGAAGATGATGGCCAAGCAAATGGCCTTCCTAGCCCTGGACATAAAGTTGTATGGTAAGTGTTATTCTATCTTTTCCTCCCCACCTTACCTCATCCACGTGGGCATGGGTGCCAAGATGGTGTGAGCCCATTGTCTCTTGCCTGGCTCCATGACCCATGTGGATAATGATAAAGTATTCACATGGTGATCCCTGATTGGTTAACTTAGAATTATCTTGGAATAATTGTAACTAATTATTGGTAGATCATATGACTATGAACCTATATAGGAAATTGATTAAAATAGTGAGTAGGTTAAGAATAAAATTATTCCAAAATCTAGTTATCACCTAGTTCTAAAATTATAGGTATACATGAATTTAATGTGATTAATGCATATTAACCCTAGATTCGATGGATATAATGCTTGCCCTAGACAATCCATTTATTCTATGGCAGTACCTCATATTGTCAAAAGTCATGAAGTGACATAATAATGATGGTGTTGATGATGATGTATAATTAGGGTCAATAATATTATACATATGGAATTGGGGTGATCAATGTAACTAAACCTTAGTTGTGATGAATAATGTATTAAATACATTGAATACTATTATTCCCTAATCTAGTTTGGTATTGGTAAAATATAATGATGTTCTAAGATCTCAATTGAATTTAGTTAATAATTATGATCTCTTAGGCTTCTAAACCATTAATGATATCATACGGGTTTAATGGTGACAAATCTTGATAATTAGATCTTTAACCTCATGGTTTAATTTATGTGTCCATATTGTGATAATAAGAACAAATGACAATTAGAGTTCACCTGATGTCTGATTAGGGTATGAGTCATGATGTGTTGGAATCAGGTTTCTGACTCTTATTCCTGTTTCAAACATGAGACAATCCTAAAACATAGATTAGAACTTAAGTTAGGTTTAATTTGAATAATGTGAATGTATGGTGACACTTTAGGATTTTATACATACATGCAGATGATCTTGATGAATGATTGGTTTCCTGGATGTTTAGATGCACTCAGAAGGTACATGAAATATATTACATGTCTTCTGCATGATAAAGGTATGTGGTTAATCCTATGATTACATGTATCGACTTCCAAAGTTTTTCGAGGTTTCTTAAAGTTTGAATGAGTGATAATTGTTGGATGTTTATTTATTTCATACAAACTATAAAGCCCCTATGAGTATCACATAAATATATAGAATATTCTGAACCCTGGTTTTCACCGATGAAGTGGTAATGCATATAAGTCCAATGATGGATAATGATTACACCCAAGAGGGCATACCAAGCATGGGTTAGAATATCAAAGAAAATACAAGTTCATATGTGTTGATAAATATTTGTTGAATATATGTATATGTGATGTTTGGATGAACCCACACGTTTTGTTTGTCGGCATTTTAGGTAGTTGATACACTTGATTCATGGACATGAAAATAAAGATTGAAAGCTTGTGAAGATGTGAAAGATAAGGCAAGGAGGATGAGATAGTTTAGTATTTCTTATCATATGTACAAGTTAGTTTTATAATGAAATGTTAATGTAACTCCTTAGAGGAGTATAGTTCAAATATATGTATTCATTCAAGTTCAAATTAATGAAAATTATTTACTATTATTGTTATTTTATAATATATAATCCTAGAAATTTAGATTATGATCCTCTACTTTAAGGTCCTCTGGACACTGAAAAGTGGGAGTCATTACATTTGGCATCAGAGCCCAAATTTTGCACTTAATATTTAATAGTTTATAATTTCAAATAATACTTAGATATATACAAGGAAAATTATTAGGGCCTAATAAGTCCTCTTGGTTTCTCATATCTAATTTCATCTACTTCTCATTTCTTTTTCTAATACACTCTAAAATGCACTTCCCTCCTCATCTTAAGTTAGAATCTTGAGAAGTAGCAGGATTAAGGCATCCTTCGCCAATTAATGCACAAATAATGTTAAGATAATGACATGGTTATGAAAACTGGTTATGTGGTATGTATATTTTTGCTAGTGAGGGCAAACCCAAGAAATACCTAGGTAAGGGTAGGAAAACCCAGTCGTCCATAAAGGACTTGAGTGGGTTATCCCAGTAGGGTATGAAAACCCTAATAGGTCAAGGGAACCATAAACCCTAAACATACAAGGTGCAGTCCCTAATCCTAATCCTAGGTAATTGGATTCGTATGGGTGAAATAATAACCCTAACCAACCAAAAACTAAGTAAGGGTAATGGAAAGAGGAAACCCAAATGGGTTTGAATAATTCAATTTTGACACCCTAGCTTTCGCATGCATGCAAGTACATGGAGTAATGCACACATGATATATAAGTGAGACATGAAATCATTACTGATATAATGAAAATCTAGGACCCTCAATTCAACTTTAGGGTTGGTGTCCCAACCTAGGGTGGATCAACCTAAGATTAGGAAAAGGTCTATGGGGGAGGTAGAACCCTAAACCCGTGCGGTTAGGTTGTGGATAGCAAGCCTATCCTCCTCCTAAGTCTAAGATACCCTAGATTAGGGCCTTCTCTAGGAGGTGAGTTGACCAATATCATGTTAAGAATTAAGGAAACTTTGGACATCCTCTAAGGACCTAACTCTAAAGATATGGAATGTGATGGGATGGTATGGGCATAAGGTATAGAAGCTTCTTCCCCCTACATAATAAAAATAAGTTGTCAAATGAGAAACTAATTTCAATGTATGTAAGTACGAAACCTTGGTTGAAGAAATCCCAGGGTAATGTGTAATGTCAAGTAATTTACATTGAAGGAAATCATGCATCTAGGGCATAGCCTTATAGACACCAAGTCTAGAAAGGAAGCGTCAACATGTTGACTAATGCCCTAGATGCATAAATATATAAGAATGAGAAATTTGGTTTGAGGAAAACATTAAGAAAAATGTGTAATATGAATAGTTAACACATTGAAATAAAATCCTATTACGGAGATCTAAGTCATACAAAAATGTGTAATATGAAAATTTAACAGATTTGAAACCTAGATAAAATGAAACGACCAAGTGATAATAATAATGTTACAAGTAAGGATGTGGAAATACCCTTGGATTGAATTTGGATTTCAACCTCTGTAACATCGATAATGTCCATATAAAGTAAACTTATTAAAGATAAACTAGTTGAAAACCTAATTTAGAGAGGTTTCTATACCTAATGTTTGAGGCTAATATGAGCTATCATGCGCCTTATCCTTTTTAGGTTTGAATTTTGGGGACAAAATTCTTTTAAGGAGTGATGAATGTTACACTTGAAATTTAGAGATTTCAAGTCTACCTCAAGTTATGATGTTAATATACAAATGGAATAATGAGGAGAATAATTTTACCTTGGTTGATGAATTTGATCCCTAGACTATATTATGTTTCCCGTTTAATTAAATAATGGTTTTGAGCATATGTGTTCTTATATGGTATGAGGTGCAATGATTATCAAAGCCTTAAATTTATAGTTAGGAGTTTAATTAAGCTTATGGAACCTTTGTATGGCACAATATGTGATTAATGGGCCTTAGGGACTCATTACAACCCATTTGGGCCAATCAGGTTTACAAATGGGTCCCTAGGATATGAAATTGGGTATTTTCCACCTCTTGACCATAATAAATATCTAAGATATTTTTAATCATAAGATAATAAAGATTTGAAGTAATATGATAAATTCCAAATGATTCAAAGATATCCCATGATATGGATAATTAATTCATGAATTATCTAGTTAATACTTGGAAACCAAGTCTCGGGGATCAAACGCGCATTACCTAACCTGATATTTTGAAAAAGTTGAGATAATAGATTGAGGAGGTTTATCGCATAGTTTGGGATTAATTAGCACTATTATTTGTCCTAGATAATTACAAAAATATAGAGGGATTTAGTCAAAAATAGGATAAGAAAATAGAGGAAAAAAGGGCAATCATACCAGAGTCCAACTCTACTTGGACTTTGGATCCGGGTGGAACAAGTGAGTCCTCCCTATCACCTAGACTTTATTGAGTCCCGTAGGTAGAAGACACCCAACCTACTGTGGACTCCCTCTTCCTCTCAGGATATGTTTAGGGCCCGATGTTGGTGTCAACAATCTTAGGAGATAGAAATGATCCCAACAAACCCATGTGTTGGCGTTATCTTGGGGTATTGAGATAAACCTCAATATTCATGTTAGGGTTATCTCCATGGGATGATATAGAAGCCAAGAAACCCAGTAGGAACCATATATAAGATCATCAGTAGAACTCTTGGGGAATAAGGAATCACAGAGAAACATCCAATTCCATTTTAGGTCCCCAAAAACTTCCCCCAAGCCAATGTCCTTTCTTTGGTCGATCTGATCTTGGTATCCTATTCTATGGAGTCTTCAACCAATTTCTTTTTCTAGAGGAAGAGAATTGGAACTAGGAAGGTCCCCGACTCATAGTGGGGGTGTGAGGGAGATTTTATTTGTATCCCAATTCTTGATGCTACAACCTTTTGGCTCATCGTCGAAGTGCCAACTGCGGCCATCAACTGACATCACGAGGGAACTGGTCAAGTTCATATTACCAAGGCGGAGCAACTGGAGGCATTAGACCTATAAATGAAAACCACGAGTAGAGATTTTGTGTTGACCTCCTCCTTGGCTCAACAGGTCCAAATCATTGAATGAAGGTAGAATATGAGGAATAAGAAAATGACCTTCCTACCCTTGGACCTAAAGCTCTGAGGTAAGGGTTGCTTTGTCTTTTCTCCTTGCCTTGCCCTAGCCATGCAAGTGCGAGTGCCAGGATGGTGTGAGCCCATTGGCTCTTTCCTGGCCCTGTGACCCATGTGGATAATAGTAAAGTATTGACGTGGTGATCCTTGATTGGTTAACCTAGCATAATTTTTGAATAATTGTAACTAATAATTACCAGATTGTATGACTAAACCTATATAGGAATTTGATAAGAAAAGTGAGTAGATTACAAACAAAATGATTCCAGAATCTAATTATGATCCTAGTTCTAAAAATATAGGTATACATGAATCTAATGTGATTAATGCATATTAACCCTAGATTTGATGGATATAATGGTTTACCCAATGAATTTCTTTATTCAATGGTAGTACCTGATACTGTTGAAAATTCTGAAGTCACAAAAGAATGATGGTGTTGATGATGATGATGTATAATTTGGTTTAATAATATTATACATATGGAACTGTGGTGATTAATGTAACTATACCTTAGTTGTGATGAATAATTTAATAAATACATCAATTATTATTATTCCATAATCTAGTATGGTAATGGTAAAATATAATGATGTTCTAAGATTTCAATTGAATTTAGTTAATAATTATGATCTTTTAGGCTTCTAAACCATTAATGAGATCATTAGGGTTTAATGATGATAAATCTTGATAATTGGATCTTTAATATCATGATTTAATTTAATGGGGCCATATTGTGATAATAAAAATAAATGAAAATTAGAATTCACCTAAAGTTTGATTAGGATATGAGTCATGATGTGGTGGAATTAGGGTTTGTGACCCTTATTCCTATTTCAATCACAAGACAACCCTGAAACCTAGATTAGAAGTTAGTTAGGTTTAGTTTGAATAATGTGAATGTATCATGAAACTTTAGGTTTTCTTACATACATGTATATAATGCTGATTGAATGATTGGTTGCATGGATGTTTGGATGCACTTATGATTACATATGTCGACTTTCAAAGTTTGTCAGTGTTTCTTGAAGATTGAATGAATGATAATTGTTGAATGCTTATTTAATTCATGCAAACTATAAAGCCCCTATAAGTATCACATAAATATATAGAATATTATGAACCCTAGGTCTCACCCATAAAGGGGTAATGCATATAAGTCCAAGGATGGACATTGATTACACCCAAGATGGCATACTAAGTATGAGTTCGAATATTAAAGAAAATACAAGTTCATATGTGCTATTAAATATTTGTTGAATATACATATATGTGATGTTTGGATGAACCCATGTACCAGTATAGAAATATGCTAACTGTGTTTTGTTTGTTAACATTTTAGGTAGTTGAGACACTTGATTATGGACATGAAGATAAAGATTGAAAGCTCTTGAAGATATTAAAGATAGTATTTCTTCTCATATGTATAAGTTATTTTTCCTATGAAATATTTATGTAGCTCCTTAGAGAAGTATAACTTAAATATATGTATTCATCCAAGTTCAAGTAAATGAAAATTATTTACTATTATATGTTATTTGCTATATATGATCCTAGAATTTCAAAGTAATGATCCTCGACTTTAAGGTTCTTTGGATAGTCAAAAGTGGGGGTCATCAAAAGTAACCCAGGTACAGGGGATAAGGGTACCACTCCCAATACACCTCGTGACAATGGAGTCCATAATTAATCTTGAGTGCTAGGAGAGTGGGGTGTATTCAAGGCCTTTGTACATTTAGACTAATGCTACTGTGGTACATTTATTAACACACCACATCACTTCTAGAGACCAAACATGATGTTGGCACTCGTTCCATGACACATATGTTCATATGAGTGTAGAGTGAAAGTAATGATTTTAATGTTTTAAAAAGCAAGCCCTTAAAGCATGAAACTCAGTCATGTGCAGAAAAAGAAACAATATTGATGTTTCTCAAGAAAGATAAGATCTTGCTTCCAACCAACACTGCTATTCATACTTTATTTTTACTTTTGTTCTTTAAAATAGAAAATGCAAGGGAGATAATAGGAAACCCTAAAAGGGAAGTGTGGCTAAAACCCTAAATTGACAACATATATGAACAAGAAAAAAGGAACATGAGAGGAATGATGAACAGTAACCAAAGATAGAGATTCGAGGTGGGGCCAATAGATCACCTTGATTTGTGAGCTAGGGCCAGATCAGAGGGATGTGCCACCCTGCCCCCAAACTAGGCTCATGAGAGACTAACTCCATGGAACATGAACAAGTTTTCTATAATCTAGTCTTTTTAATTTTGAACCCTTCAACATATTGCCAATGTATATTCTCTTACTTAGGTCAAGAAACTCTCCAAATCTATCTCTATAGATCTCAATCCCGATCACATAGGATGTCTTGCCTAAACCCTTCATAGAGAAGGTGTTTCGAGCCACGTTTTAACATTTACATGACGAGGATCTTATTCTCCATCATCATGTGAAATATAAGTCTGCTCCCACTAAATCTTTTATAATCACATATTTCATCTTCATTATGAATCTAGTCAAACCCTTTGACTATCATGTCAAATAGAAGATTCTAAGATCTATGCTGCTTGCTCCAATGAAAAGATTAACCTTTGTATCTTATAAGCTTTGTTTGCATTAATGTATTTATAAACCATTAGGATATGTCATATACACACCCTCACAATTTTTCCACTTAAGGAATACAATTTTAATATCAATATGCCAAATCTCACGATCATACTAAGATGCAACACCAACAATGATCTAGGTGGATTTAACCATGGTAATTGGTGGAAGACTTCTTCATGTTCAACACCTTGAACTAGTTTGAAGCTCTTTTCAACCAGTTTACCCTTCCATATAGGTCCTCTTTCATAGACTCAAATGCACCCTATGGGTTTTAACCCTTTAGATGGATCTAGTAAGGTCATACCTTGTTGGTCTACATGGAGTCCATCTAGATCTCATGGCCTCTAGCCATGTGTCTCATATTTGGTCCCTAAATAGTTTATAGGTAGGTTGTTGGCTCATCATCTATGATCAACTTACCACCTTTCTGAGTTATAAGATATTATCATCTTTCAAACTCAAGGCGTGTTATACTGGAACTGTGAGTTCTGTGTTACATAAGGAATTTGAGATTTGAAAACACTTTAGGATTCTCATTGTTCCCAATGTACCTCTTTAGGTTCAATGTTTTCTTGTTTATCTTGAACATTTCGATTTCTAGTTTTACTCCCACTGATTCCTTTGCAACCAGTTCCTCTTCAGGAATACAACCATCCTGATCAACAAAGATCTTTGTTGTTGGATTGGGATAAAGGTAGTATTTCAACAAAATAACATTTATGTGATTTTGGATAAATAATTTTCAAGAAACTATTTTCTTATATAAGTTTTTAATCTTAATCACTATAAAAGACACATCGAGACACCTCCCATGCCATATCTCATATGGTGTCCCTTGAACCAATTTTAGACGGTACATTGTTTAGTGTTAAGTATGTGCCCAAAAGAATTTATAAAATCAGCTATATTAATTGATAATCACACCATGACTTAACATGGTGTGATACCTTCTTATTGATACATTTTCATGTTACACTATCATTGTGTTTCAGGTGGAGTTCATCATGATAAATTATCACGATCTCTCGAGAATATTCTCAAACTCTTGGTTAAAATATTTCAACATTGATCACATCAGAGTATCTTAATACCTTTACCAAGTTAGTTACATACTTCATTTATGATCTCCTTGAACATTTCAAGAGATCCAAACTTATATTTCATTTAATACAAATTTCCATATCTATTGATAACATCAGTAAATATAATGACGTACTAGTAACTACCTTAAGCATTTATTCTAAACGGTCTTATACATTAGTATGTATGAGCCTAATAGAATAGTCTCTCTCCCACTACATCTAGTAAATATGCTTTTGTCATATTGCACAAAAAATAAGATACGTATGTCTCTATTGGTGTAATAACCAAAAGAATCTAGATAACCATCATTTGGATTCTAGAAATGCATTTCTCATTTATGCGCTTTAGATGACAATGTTATAGGCATTTAATGTTTGAGTGATCAAGTCATTCAATAAATGTATAATACACATTTGTCTTTACAACTATAAAGTATAGTTTGTGAGACATAGGGCAATGCCATAAAAGATCATATCTTTTAAAAATGAAGCATAATGTTTTTTTGGAAATAGGTAAATATATTGCCAAAAGGACTGTACAAACATACCGACTTACACAAGCATAACATCATATGGAACCAAAATATACATAGGTGTATCTAACTACAAAAAACCCCAGTATAATTTAGCACGGAGGGGCAACCCCCCGTCCAGGCCTTTTTTGGCCCTTAACATTCTAGCTATGTTGTTATAAATCTTGTTAATCACTACCTCTTCATTGTTAGCAGTTATTTCATGAATCCTACAATTTCTTTCTTCCCATACAAAAAAGCTAAAAGCTGCCAACAAGGCACAAGCCATGCCAAGCTGAGCTCTGTTGCTGCTTCTGTTCACCAAGTAATCAGCTTTCGTCACCAAGCTATTACTGTCATTCACTCCCCAAGTACACTTGAGGCAGATCAGGTCCCAGATGTACTTCGAGAATTTACAAGTATTGAAGGTGTGGTCGTGGTCTTCTTCTACCTCCTCACAGAGAGGGCATTCAATAGCAACTTGTAGTCCCCATCTTCTCATTCTATCTCTAGTAGGTAACTTCTTGAGGATAGCTCTATGGAGATTAGTACTCCATTTAGGAGTATGGTATGAGCCCCAAACCATCTTAGTCCAAGGTAGCGTGCCTTCAGTGTCACTTTCGATCCATGGTTTAACGTTCTCATTCGTCATAGCAATCAAACCATGCCCATCCACAGTGTACTATGCACTCACGTTCCCCCAGTGTTTACATATATTCTTCCATGTTCTTGAGTCAACAACTTCAACAGGAACAGGTGTAGACCCATATCTGGCTCGCATCCAAGAAGTCCAAGCATTATTTCTTTCCCTCATGAATCTTTCCAACCTCTTCATTTGACCGGTTTCCACTATTTTACAAGGGTCTATGAGATTGAGGCCACCCTTATTGAATAGCTGAGCGATGGTATCCCATGCAATCCCATGTCCTCTGCCAACCCACACAAAATTCGCAATGATCTTCCTCATTCTTTCAGCAACCACGTAGGGGATCTCACATACATCTACCCAGATGCTTATCATGCTCTGTAGGGTAACTCTAACCAGAATAAGCCTTCCGGCTAGGGACAACTTCAGTGAGGACCAGCCCTCCATTTTGCTACGCAGCCCATCCAGGCAAGCAACAAAACCCCAGTCGCAGTTTTAATCCTACCTCTTCGAGCATCACAATATTTAGAGGTGTAGATTCTTGACTTGATCTCACTTATATATAGCCACGTTATGTTCCCAAAGTGCACCAAGACTTTTTTGAACTCTTTGAGTCTGTTCCCATGGCCGACAGAGAAAAGCATCACATCATCAGTGAATATTAGATGTGTTTTCACCTTCATACCTTTGATCTTGTAAGTTTTAATAGTCCCTTTCCTTTCCTCCGCATTGCGTATGTTGATTAGGCCTTCCATCACCACTGTGAACAGAAGGGGGGAGATCAGTTCTCCCTGCCTTAAGCCATTCTTAGCTTTGAACAGGTTAGCATGTCCACCATTAATTAATACCGAAAAGGAACACATCTCAACACATTGTTTAAGCATACGAATGAACTTGTCTTCAAACCCAATAGACTTCATAATGGCCCATATAGGTCCCCATCTAACATGGTCAAAAGCCTTGTTAAGATCAACCTTGATGCATGCTTTAGCTTTATCTCTTTTCACTTTGAACCCCACCAGGTACTCAGCAGCTAGGAGGGTGTTGTCCGAGATCTTTCTTCCCTGTATGAATGCACTTTGTTCATTTGATATTATATGAGGAAGGATATCCTTAAGACGAGAAGCCAAGATCTTTGCAACCACTTTATAGAGAACATTACAACAGACAATAGGTATGTAGTCACCCATAGTCGTAGTATCCTTCTTCTTAGGAACAAGTTTTATAAACGTATGATTAGCTGTCCTGACCATGTTGTGCCCTTCAAGGATCCACCTAACCGCTCCACAAATATCGTCTTTAATGGTATCCTACATGGCCTGAAAGAATTTGTTATTAAACCCATCCAGCCCAGGAGCCTTGGATGGGTTAATAGAGAACACATCACTTCTAATATCCTCGTCTTCAACTCTTCTGCACAGTGACACATTCATATCAGTAGTTACCCTACTCTCCGGAAGAAAATCATCAAAACCCAGAGTATTCAAGTTGCATTTATTGTACAAGCATGTGAAGTAGTTGACTGCATTGGCCGCAATCTCATCTCTGCTATTAATGATTCTTCCTTGTTCATCAATGACTTCATGCATCGTTTCTCTCATTTCCTTTTTTCTCACAGCAGTGTGGTATGTCTTTGTATTGTGATCCCCATCAGTGATCCATAGCATTCAACTTCTTTGCCAATAATATACTTCTTCTACCTTTTTAAGAGAGAGAACCCTGTCTTCAGCCTTTTTCTCCCATTTAGTGATTTCATGATTGAGTGGGTCATTCCGGCTAGCAGTAGTGGCCCTGTCATACTCCTCAGCCGCTTTGGACAGCAGGTTTGTAAGATTCTTCTTTTCTTTACTCCATTTCTTGAGCTTGCTCTTCGTATTTAGTAGCTTTTTAATAGCTCTATACATCGGATTGCCCTCCACCTGGATGTGTCAGCCTTCATTCACAACCTCCTTGAACCCCTCCCATTCAGTCCACCAGTTAGAGAACCTAAACAGTCTCAGAACGTGAGGTTTATTGACCATGTTCATAATCATCATAGCATGATCACTAAGGGTGTTGGCATTCAGCTTGATCACTGAGTGCGGCCAAACCTTGAGCCAAGCCTCATTGACCAAGCCTTTGTCAATATCACTAGCAATCCTTCTCAGACCATGTTGTTTGTTTGACCATGTAGTGCATTCCCCTATTTTATTAAGCTCAATCAGCCCATTATCATCAACAGTGTCATTGAAAGCCTATAGGACTCTCTCAGGAATGCCAAGACCTCCCTTCTTCTCATCGGATCTTCTCACATTGTTGAAGTCACCTATAGTAAGACAAGGAACATCCTCTTGAGCCGTCTCTTGAATGACTTGCCACATTCTTCTTCTATCAGTCTCCAAGCGTTCACCATAAATGGCAGACAGAATGAAGGAGAACCCCCCTCTATTGCAACACGAAGCAGTAATAACTTGATCGGATATGTTAATGCCAATCACATCCCATACACTAGGCTCCCAACCAATCGTGATCCTCCCTCCTTCCCTAATGTCCAAGTTAGACATGTTTCTCCACCCCGCAGGGAATAGAGTTTCGACCCTACTACTGAAATTTCTCCTTATTATGGTTTCTAAGGCAATAACAAGAGTCACCCTCTCATTAATGATCACCTTCCTCAGCTCTCTCTGGCTTCCAGCCAGTGAGGCCCCTCACAAATTCCATGCAAGGAGGGACATTTAACCTTTATTGCTGCTCTCTCCTCTTCCAGAGAGAGCATTTTGCTTTGTCTTCTTACTCGAGCTCCTGGTGGACCTTGGACTCCTGCTTCTTCCATTCTCTTCATCACCAACCGACTCGCCGCCCTTCTGATTCAGGCACGAGAACCGATTGTTGCTTACTGTGTTCCCCTTGTTAGCTTCAACCACCGTACCTATGGTCTTAGAGCCCACTGAGGCGATACCAGCTTCCACTTCCGGGATGAACTCTCCTTCTTCAACTCTGTCTGTAGCCTGTTCGAAAACATCATCAGCAGCATCCAGAACCACACCATTAGCAATGCCTTCAGCAGCGTCTGTGGCTGTGTTATTCTCCTCCAGAACATCAACAGCCACCACGGTGCTCGCCATAGCTTTGTTAACATTCGTCTTCTCCATCCTCAGTTGAGGCGCCTTGGACTTGGCTCTCTTCTTCCTACCCCTGGCTGGTTCAGGTACTATCGGAGGAGCCCGACAATAGCCAGTAGGTCTTTCACCAGGGAAGTTGCCCTGCTCGTGCCCAAATACCTCGCAAATGGGGCAGCGGTCCGGCATGGCTTCGTATTTGAGTCTGACTTCCCATTCATCTCTGTTGGGTAGTTCTACCATCACTTCAGACGGCGGTTCCTTCTCAGCTGAGATGTTAACACAGAAGTGTGCACACCCCTCTGCCGTTCCATTTAATCTTCTGTCAATAGCTCGCGACTCACCCATAGCATGAGCAATGACTGTGATGGCCCGAGCAGTCCAATGTTTTCCCACATCCGGAAGGGAAACCCAAACTGGGGCTGTGGTAAGAGAAGCTCTTCTGGTGTCCGCCTGAGAGGTCCATTTCTTGATAAGGACCAATTGATCATCGAAAAACCATGGCCCTCCCAACATGGCCTTCTTTAAGTCCATTTCGTTAGCAAACCGAGTGAGATACAGACCTCCATCAAGTGTGAAAAGCTCGAGCTCGCCTCTAGGTCTCTAGTACCTGATCATCCAACCCTTCAGGTGTTGCGGGTTGCTCTTCCTTCCAAGGACTTGGATGATGGCTGAGAATTTATGATAATCCTCCATCTCCTCCATAATAGGATCATTAAACATCATCCAAAGCCTCTTATCACTCTCCCTGTGGAAATGGATCTTTGGATCGCCAGCCACTGAACTCCTAAGCCTCGGCGGTGGATTGGCGATGGACTTCACCTAGTCATGGGCCCGAGTGAAATCTGCGGACGGGGCAAACCAATCCTCCAGAACAGGGTCTTGCGGTGGTGGTGGCGGGGAGGGGGGTGGAGGCAGAAGCTGGTGGTAGTCTGGCGTGGGTGGCAGAGGTAGTAGGAGGGGGGATCAGGGTTTGGGAACCCCACCCGCCATGGCTATGCCCAAACTAGAGATGGATTGGAGCATAGGAGAGAGAGAGGGGACCTGCAAGATACACCACTGATAGTAGAGACTTGAAAGCGAGTCTTCAGTTAATGGCAGGTACATAATGCAGTTCACTAATTGTATTATGTGCCTGTGGATGAAAACATCCAACTGTAGTGGAAACAACCCTTTCTCATTATAGTTTAGCTTACTTCTCATTGAGTCATGAAGTAGAGATCTCTATCTCTTTCTTCTTCCTTTGTTCCTAGAAGTGAAAATGATAGATTCCTATTGCACTCACCCTTTTCATTATCTTGAGTGCTGAAGACTTGGACTTTATCTTAGCCTCAGAACACTTCTTGGCCTTGCCTTTTGCCTTGGACTCACTTCCACTCATGACCATCACAGATTTGTACTTTCTTCTTTCATGCTTTGGCATCAACATGCCAAACATCTGATAAATTGACTATATGATTTATACAACAATTTGTCGAATCATAAATATTGGTCAACTCTTGACCTAAGAGAAATCATAGTCACTCCATATGTTCAATCATATAGAGTACATGGGGCTCTACTGGACCTCCCTTTGTTAGTTTGCACTCAAATAGCACTTTGGAGACATTATACCTTGTTTGCTTTACATGATTCTTAAGATGTGTTACAATTTTGATAATGTCCAACATTTCATGTTGTTCATGCAACTCATAGTTCAAATAATAGAGTATTAGGTATTCAAATGTCTATATCATCATTGGCATGCTTCCAATAAGCATCTGTTTAGCCTTCAGGCGCATTTGGAGTGAGTACCTCTGACACTGGTCTTTTAAGGACATAGAGCTTTCACTTATTATTGAGAACACTTCTCAAAGTTCTAAACCAAATGTAGAAGATTACCCCATTTTGTCCTTCTCAAGGATGATAACAATAAAACATGTTCATGTTTGTCATTTGATTCTACAAAGAAATATTACAACTTTTCAAAATATTTTGATTTGTTTGAATTGATAAGTTAACGATATTAATTAGATCTTCAATTAATTATCACTCCCACTATTTTGTTCAAAATGATAATCCTCATGTATCAATTTGGAAGATTATTCCGTACAATCTTTTAGTGGCCAAGATCCAAAATAATTCAACTATGACCCGAACAACCTCAGCATACATAGTCAATTATCAAGGTAGGCATCTTGCCAATTGCATCATATGAAATTCTTGGATAGATGATATGTGTAACTCCTTGCCATACTTATCTGCATAACTCTGGATCTAGATGCTCTACAAAACACCAATTAAGCCTGACCCAAAATTTGATACAGTTTTATGCACCCTACTTTGGCGGAACCTGCATTTGTACCATCACACTTTCACGAGATAGACGGTGCACCATGCTTTGGTGTAACCTAGGCTTGGTCGATTAATCTTTTCATGTGTGCCACTTTTGGAAAGCATCTAAGGCTTATTACTTTAATTGAGGGGTTTTGTACTTATAATACATATACTTTTTCCAATCACTACATATATAGTATGTTCATATACATATTATATCCCACAACAAAAACATACAATAAACAAAAAAGATTGTTATGGCTAGCCTCATGAAATTCCTTAGAGCCACAAGGAATTAGCACAACCCAGGTTTACATCACATGTAGAAACCTATTGTTGATAAGATTTGTGCTTGCAAATCCGAGTTGATCGATTCAACCTTTAAACCGATCGGCTCATATCCTAATCGATTGTTTAGTAGACTCATCAGTCATTTGGTTCTTCTGTCCACCATCTGTTGGCTCCTCTAGCTGGTCAGTTGGATCAACCAGTTGATCGATTTGGCTCATCCTTCTGGTCGTCCAACCGGTCAGCCCGTCTCTGAGACGGTCAGTTGGCATCGTCAGAACGTCTTTATTCTTTGTCATAATAAAAAAGTAAACTATCCTACTATGATATGATTATAGAAAAATCTCAAGTTACATTCAAGGGGAGAAAGGATAGGATAGAATTAACTTTATATTGGGATGATAAGATAGAGGCTCGATTCACAGATCGATATAAAACAGGATTAAACAACCACATAACCATGCATAGATAATAGGGGTTATTGGTCATAACTTTGCGACACATCCACCATCAAAACTCACTTTTAAGGCAACACATATAGATTGCACATATATATCATATATATATATATATATATATATATATATATATATATATATATATATATATATATATATATATATAGAGAGAGAGAGAGAGAGAGAGAGAGAGAGAGAGAGAGAGTCAGGCTAGAATACACTCGAGTGTATCCGGAGCGGAATACACTCAAGTAGTTTTTCATGATGCAATATTTTTTTTGAAAATCTAATCCATTGATCTTCTTAAACATCTCGTGAACAACTCATATGAAAAATTTGAGCACATTTGGATATGTATAGCTCATGTTATGATAGCCGCAAAAATTATACATTTCAAATTAGTTTCGCGCGTCAATTTTGTTGCCTTCGAATGAGTGACTTACACTCATCCAAATGGGCTCAAAATTTGTATGTAGCCTATTTATAGAATGACGGTGAAGATCAATGGTTTACATTTTGCAAAAAATAGTCTTGATATGCAAACACACTTGAGTGTATTCGTGCAATCCGTACACTCGAGTGTATTCTAGCCTAACTCTCTCTCTCTCTCTCTATATATATATATATATATATATTTGTTTGGTATAATTGTGATATTTGATTGGACAAGAATTATTCACATCACATGCAATAATTAAATGATAAAACCAGAATTCAATCATATTGATTATCTCAAAATGTATTAGATTGACGTGTCTCTGATACCACTGTAGGGAAATAGGGTGACAAAATAGGCAACATATTTTTTTAATATTGTCATATTACCCATAAACCAGCAGATCACGTCAACAAGTATATAATAAAAAGATGGTTTCGAGGATATACCTGATCCAGGAGCAAGTCCAATGACATACTCCTCATCATTTTAGATGCACAACTATCTTCTAGTTTCTCTTGGACGGTATCTGTGTAGCTCTTGGTCTTCACCATAGACAACAGACTAGAACAACACCTGCAGAGGCTCCTGTAGTCTTGCCATGGACTGCGAGTTGATGTTATCCTCCTAAAAGTAGACAATGGCCTCCCCACTATAGAGTAGTCCACACGGACCACCGAGAACTCCACATTGCACTGCCAGAGCCAACAGGAAGGCATCACCCCCTTCTATCGACATACTAGTTGCTAACATACTTCCTCAGTTGTTCTCTCCCTCACTATCCCTCCCTTTAACAGGTAGGACTTTCTTGGGCTCTCTATTGGTTACCATAACCAGAAAGGACAACAATTGTCAGAGAAACTGATTCTCAATTGTATGTCTTGGGAAGCCCCCATCACCCCTCTATTTATTATAGAAGCTACAGTCAGGGTTCCTCATCGGTGTGGGAGTCAAAGAGTTTGGATTCATGAATGTTCTACAACTTGAAAACTATGAGATGGTCGTCTCGCATAGAGAAACAATCGTCTCGTGTGCAAAATAGTCATCTCATATAGTGAGACAGTTGTCTCACACATTTTTCTATTCTGAATTAAATTGGCAATTTGAATCCAATTAACGCACAACATGACGTCAACACTAATCCTTAATGCAACTGAATTCCCCTACAAACCAGGTGTCTCACTCACGTGAGCCGGTCATCTCATGACCAAGAACTAGTTATCTCACTCTCGCTAGTTGATCATACAACAACTATGAACTGGTCGTCTCGCTCATGCGGGCCATTTGTCTCACGACCCAGTTCTAGCAGAACTCAGCCAATTCAGTTTCTAATCAACCTGACACTCCAAACAATCAGTCCAACACTTGAACTTGATGATTTTGAGTCCAATCATTTGATCTATTATCTAATTGAATATGTAGACACTTTTAGCATTCAATCTAAACATCATTCATGAATATACTCCTTTAATTCAAGTGAATCCTGTGTGTGACCCTTTAGGTCCATAATTACTTTGGCAGTGAATGCCCATAACAAACTTATGACATCACTACCAAAGAGCAGTGCCTAGTCACACATCATTGCTACCCAAGCAATTTTAAAAGTTGTGAAAAGATCTAGAGGACGGTTGAATAGAGCTTTTAGTTAATTGTAAGCAAATTAAAGTACTTAGCTCACAAATATTTGAGAGAAGCAAGCAACCACAAGAGGACATAGAGATTTGGAGTGGTTCCGTCAAAAATATGTTAGTCCACTACCTAGTTGTTTCCACCAGGATTTCTAAACCATGTATTTTATTCCTTTCATATACCAAAACACAATACACAAAAGTTATCAAAGTCTTTTTTGGCACAAGACTAACCCTCCTTTTTAGCTCATGGAGAAACTACACCTTCTTTGACGGGCAGCAGAAGGCCACCCTCTTCACGTCTTCTTTGATGGACACAGAAGAGCATTGTTACTTCACCTCTTTTTTAATGGACAGCGGAAGAGTACTAAGTTGAGAAGACTCCTTCTCATAGGTTCCTAATCATCCTTCACTCCAAGAAGTATCCCAAGAGTAACACAACAAAGAGGAAATATAATGGAGAAATAAAGTAACAAAGTAAGCTCACAAGATATACAATTCAACTCTTATGGACAAGTGATGATGATCCACTCCAAAATTATTTATGCAAAGTACTATTAGGTGGAGAGGATAATTTAGATGAAATAAGGGCTTAGTCTTAGAATGATAGCAACTTGAAGTACTATACCTAATCTCTTTGAGAAAGATAGCGAGTATGCTCTAATATGTATCAAATGTTGTTGCAATATAATGTGCAAAGTTGTGTAAAAAGTTGATGTCTAGGTGTCCTAAGGCCACTCCTATTTATAGGAAATATTTTCAAGTGGTTAGGTTACTTGTGGGGAGTGTGTAGAGTGTTCTTAGTTGTCATTTAGTCTTTTGGTTGAAATTAATTGGGTTGCAACAAATAATTTGAACATTAATCAAAAGACATTCCATAACCTTCTTCAACTCACAATATTGTCGATCAGAAGAGTCTTGGTCCACAATATTATTGACCAAATAATGTTATGGGGAAATTGCTCTAATAGCTATGTGTCAGTCCATCTTCTCGGTCCAACAACTCTATTTCGGTCAAACTTTTCTTCGACTGAATTCTCGGTCAAAAATGCATTGTAAAGGAGATTTGCAATGTATGTTAGGCCCTATTAATGACTCATATGAAACCTATCAACCCTAAAGTCATCATGTGAGTGTAGGATAGTGTTTTGGTTAGTTTTAGAGGATCATCACTTGTCCTTACATCACGTCTATCAAGTTTTACAATCAAATATATAAACACATAGTACAACTTGATTTGCAAGTACCAAACATATAATTGCAAGGTCTTTGTAGTTGGATGTTGACTAAGTTCCTTGATTACCTAAAATACTTAAAGAACATGTTAGTAATGTAATTTGGGAAATATGTGAATCATATAAATATGAATAAGACCTATTAAAAAGCCAACAATATCCTCCTTTTGATGATGACAAATATTTCCATAAGATAATTGTAAGTATCCAAATTAAAACATCGTACCATTGAATTGTTCTTTTGATAGCCAATTTATCTCATGTGTATTCTCCCCCTTTTATTGAAGTTAAAAATGGTCAATACTTGAGTGGTCCCCCTCAAGGAGACACTCCCCTCGATAATACAGTCATTTAGGAGAGGAAAAAATTTATACCCAATGCACAAATTAAAAAAAGGAAATCTAAAATCAAGGATAATTATAATCACATTAGGGTATAATGAAAAAGCCATATTTGATCAAGGAACATAAAAAGGGTTGTCTATTGACCAATGAAAGGAATGTTAAGTCCTTCATGATAAAAATATCCCATAAAGCACAAATGTCAAAAAGATACTCTAGACTAATGGTAAGGAATGTGAAGTCGACCATGATATAGAGATGCCATGAAAATCAAAAGTGAAAAACTAAAACTGATTTCTCAATCATTTTCAAGGGATGTTAATCCCAGAAATGAATAGAGAATAAATTGAGAGAAAAAATGTGGTCAACAAAAGTATCTCCAAACCAAATATAAGGAATGCTAAGCCCATATTGATATAGAGAACCAACTAAGAATACAATGAGGTCAATTAAGTATCTCAGGACCAAATATAAGGGATATTAAGCCCATGTTAGTATAGAGAATATATTAAGTACCATAATAACAATCTAAAATAACGTCTAAGCCAAATGCCAAAGGTTGTTAATCCTACATTGATATAGAAAATCAATTAAGAGAAAAAAGATATGCAAATTATATTCAAAGAGACTTTGAGCCCCCCCCTTAATCTTATACCAAGTAAATAGAGCTCAAACTTAAGAAACATGATTCACTAAAGAAGATAGAAAGTATAACGACAAGATGACTCGACCTTAGTGTGATACTGGTCCTAAATATGATGCTTAAATTAAATTAGATAAATGTAATGACACATATTAAGACAAAAATGATTGACAATTAAAAGCTCATGATCTTTTTACTTCTTGTCATGTTTAGAAATAAGTCAATGAGTACCATCATGATAATGAGAATGCAATCCATTTCTACTATTAGAATTTTTTTTTCAAAGATAAGTTTGATTATTTTAACTTTCTTTGATAAGAGTAGTAAAAATCAAGCATTGTCTAGTAAAATCTTCTTTAAGCATAGAAATTTTATCATCAAGATTGTCTTGAAGTGTTATGACTGAAATAAGTACAAAGAGAGGTAAGACCCTTTTCTTTTAATGCTAGTATTTAATTTTGAAAAGAAACATAAAATCAATCAATTTCTTTTGACTATACTACAACAAGTTATAAATGAATAGTTTAATAGAGTAGAAAGAGATACATCATCATTATCATTACCTTTGAACTTCATCTTTATTATGTGCACTTACATGTACTCCTTTTTCTTGATTATCACTTACTCCTATGATGGTCCATTTGCCACTATTTTCAATATCACTAATCCTCCATTTTCAAGTGTATTGGAGGCATTTTAATCTCCATCCATATGATTGGAGCATCCACCATAAACCTCTCAATCCTGTAAGGTTGAGAGGATTTTAGTATTCAAGTAGAGTCCATCATGGTTAGCATGGATATCATGAAAGGAACTGATATTATCAATCTATATAGACTTTTATAGATATGAGTTTTACTACATTTCTTTGTTAAGGTTAGATATTCAAGTTAAATTTTGACAGACTTGTTCTCGATCAAGAAGATTTGTCAACCGAGAGACATCACGGTCAAAAAATTTCCAATTGATAACAAGTTCTGAAGAAACCAAAATTTCTGTTAGTAAGATATGTAAATGAAATTTCATTTAAATAACTAAAACTCACCCAAATGAGTTTATTTAGAAAATGATATGAAAATTTAAATTAATTTGAGAGATGAAATAAATATAGTAACCAAATTATGCATAGGTCAAATCTCAACAAGTTCTCTTTTTATTCTAAGTTGGGGATTTAGGAATCCAAACCATGTCAGGGGCTCCTTTCTTCCAATATTCATATGAAAAAGAATAATGTCTGAAATGTTGACAATAATGACACGAGATAAAGAATATTTCATTTCTTTTTTCAACATTTTGAAAATATACAACTTTAATCTTAGATACATATGTATTTCTTATCTTGGAATAATATGTATTTCTGGTTTTAGGCATATGTGAGGATTTGTTCTTTGGCACATATCCTAAACCTCTCCTTAGTATTTGTTTAGAAGTATTATCTAAGATGTTATCAAGACTTTTGTTTCCTTATATTTATATAGAAACTTGTTTTTGTAATTCAACATTTTTAGCAAGATTTTTATCTATATCCAAATTTACTTGAGCAAGATTGGAAAATAGCATATCTCTTTCTTTTATTAAGGCATCATTATTTGAATGTGTGCATAAAATAGGTTGAGTTTGATAATCATTAAGTTTAGCAATCAAATCAATCTTTTCTTAAGAGAGAAGACTACTGTAATTTTCAAGATCAAGTATTATAGCCCCATAACTCTCAATAGATTCTTTTAGCACACTCTTTGAGTTTTTTAGAGTATCATTTTTGGAACTAAAGTTGTCTAGATTAACATAATGTTCATCAACAATTTTAGCAAGTTTCTTCTTTTGTCTTTTACAATCTATATACTTTTTTTTGAAGTTAAACAGACAAATTTCATTATGGAGGAGCCATACGACATCTACATGAGGAGAAAAACAAACTAAAAGACCACACAAAGATCAAGAACAGATACAAATCACCACAAAAACTCATATCAGAATATGATAAGGACAATGATGTATAGATCCATCTTCTCCTTCGCTGGCTAATGCAGCTTTCTATGAGGAATACCTTCAACCTGAGTATGTATATGTGCTAGAGTACCTGCACAAAATCAGTGTTCCAAAAGGATATTTTCCCCGCACTTGCTGCCATACAAACTCCACAACAAAATTGATCGAGAAAGAAAAATCTACCACGAGAAGAGAAAGCAGCGCTGATTCACAGTGAGATAGACAAAACAAGAGAACAATCTAAATAGAAAGCCAATAAAAGAGAAAGGGGATAGGAAAATCGTCGTAGCCGGGCTCAACGACAGGGAGGAAGAAGACCGCTGCCTCCAAAGACACCACGCCCACACACCTCCTGAAGAAGATACCCTGCTGATGACAGGTGAGAAGAGGTCGAGGGGGAGTGGGGCACCACTTTGCGGCAGCCAAACCCCCTCCCCCCAGCCAGCCGCATATGGAGGAAGACACTGTAGCGGTGCTAGGGTGAGAGAGTGGGGAAAGAGGACCGACTGATATTGCAATCTATATACTTATCATGAAGTTCTTCAAGACTACTAACTAATTCTTCTTTAGATAAATCAAAAATAATTATCTCATTAGTTTCTTATTTATTAGTTACAACCATGAAACATTCTACCTCTTCTTCTTTGTTTCTTTCTCTATTGTCACTTGATTGATCCCATCTAGCAAAGTAGGCTTTGTCTTTCTTCTTGAATGAGGACTTTTTGCCTTTCTTGTGTTTTGGGCATTCAAAAACCAAGTGGCATTTCTTTCCATATTCAAAGAACCTAGAAGAAGAAGGTACACTACAAGTTTTGTTTGATAGCATATCTCTTATATTTCTTAGCATCTACAATGAATATGTCTTCATCATCTTCATCATTTGTGTTACTGCTTTCTTGGATAATGTTTCTTGATGACGTTTTGGTGGCAGCTTTGAAAGAAATATCCTTCCTTCTCTCTTTGTGTTATTCAGCTTCCACCTTTTCTTCCTCCTCAAGTGTGACTTCATGAGTCTCTAGATTCCCGATGAGATGCTCCATCTCTGATTCTATAAGATCATTAGATTCCTCGATAGCAGTGACTTTTGACTTGTATCTAAGAGACATTGATCTAAGTATCTTGGATACTTAATATTCCTCACTTATGTTATTCCCCAACACTCTTAGGCTATTAACAATGCTAGAGAATCTAGCATACATTTCTACAATGCTCTCGCTAGGTTGCATATGAAATAATTCAAATTTATGTTTTACTATATTAATTTTAGTATTGTTAACTTGAGTAGTTCCTTCATGTGTTACGGCTAATTTGTGCCAAATTTCATAATTTGTTTCATATGAGGGTATGCAATTGAATTCACTAATAGATAAAAAATAATAAATAATGGTTACTTCCTTTTCATTGAGTGTGGCTTGTTTTACCATATCATGATTCCACATTTCTAACTCCGTTGTTGGAAGTGCATATGGACTAACTATCATCTTCCTTAGTTCAAAGTTGATTCCTTGAAAGTAGAACTACATCCTTCTTTTCTAGTAAGTGTAGTTTGATCCATCAAACACTGGTGGCCTACTCACATAAGCTCATTCCAAGTTGGGGTGGCTAGTCACGTTTTCCCCATGCTTCAAGACCTATTAGGGCTCCTTGAAGACCTACTCTGGTACCACATGAAAAGATCTAAAGGGGGGTGAATAGAGCTTTTAGTTAATTTTAAGCAAATTAAAATATTTAGCTCATAGAAATTTGGGACAAGCAAGCAACCACAAGAGGACACAGAGATTTAGAGTGGTTCTGTCAAAAGATGTCATACCACTACCTAGTTGTTTCCAACCAAGATTTTCAAATCATGTATTTTATTCCTTTTATATACCGATACACAATACACAAAACTTACATGTATCTTTTGTGGTGCAAGACAAACCCTCCTTTCTAGCTCAAGGAGAAACTACACCTTCTTTGACGGGCCAAGAAAGGTCACCCTCTTCAGCTCTTATTTGATGGACGTAGAAGAGTATCGTTGCTTAACCTCTACTTTAACGGTCAGCGGAGGAGCACCAAGTTGAGAAGACGTATTCTTCTCATAGGTTCCTGGACAGCCTTCACTCTGAGAAGTAGCCTAAGAGTAACACAACAAAGAGGAAATAGAATGGAGAAAGAAAGTATCAAAGTGAGCTCACAAGATATACAATTCAACTCTTATGGATAAGTGATGATGATCCACTCCAAAATGATTTATGCAAATTAGAATTAGGTGGAGAGGATAATATATTTGAGCTAAGGGCTTAGGCTTAGAATGATAGCAACTTGAAGTACTAGACCTAAGCATTTTGAGAAAGATGGAAAGTATGCTCTAGTATGTATCAAATGTTGTTCCAATGTAATGTGCAAAGTTGTGTAAAACATTTATGTCTAGGTGTCTTAAGACCACTCCTATTTATAAGAAATGTTTCAAGTGGTTTGGGTACTTGTGGGGAGTGTCTAGAGTGTTTTTAGTGGTCAATCAGTCATTTATTCGAAATTAATTGGATTACAAAAGCTAATTTGGTCGTTCATCAAAAGGGATTCTAGAACCTTACTCAATCCAAAATATTGTCAACCGGAAGAGTCTTGATCCACAATATTGTAGTCTGAATAAAGTTCATGGGTCAAATTTCTCTAACGGCTTTGTGTCGGTCCATCTGCTCGGTCCAATGGGTCTATTTGGTCAAACTTTTCATCAACCAAATTCTCAGTAGACAATACATTATGAAGGATATTTTCAATGTACATGAGGTCCCATTAATGACTCATATGAAACCTATCAATCCTAAAGTCTTCATGTGAGTTTAGGATAGTGTTTTGGTAGGTTTTGGAGGATCATCACTTGTCCTTACATCATGCCTATCTAGTTTTAGTTAAATGTTGATGTTTTGGCATGTTGTTTAAGTTGAGTTGAGTACTCACAGATGAAATTAGTGCTTTGATCTAGTGTTACAGTCTAGTTAACATGATTTCTCACCTTGAGGTTGTAGAGGATTTCCGTGCTTGAAATTTTTCAAAAGAAATTATTTGAATCGAACCTTCGAGGCAAAAGTTATGACATTTTCAATTTATTAGGTTGAATTTGCAATTTTCCCATTTAATTGGCTTTATAACCCGTTTTCCCCTTTTCCCTGTCATCTTCCCCGACAGAACACCATCTAAGCGGCGCCCATCCAGCTACTCGACCGAACAGTAGAAAAGGGGAAAAAGAGGGGCCCCTTTGAGCTCAAGAAATCACCCCTCTTTTTCCCCTCGCCCTAGCGGCCCCAACCAGCAACAGTAGCAGGCCGCCGAATAGCAGCATCCGGCCAGGGGCCCCTTTGATCTCAAGAAGCACCAAGTAAGGATAGCATCGACCCCGACCAAGAGTCTAGGGCTCAAATCCGCAGCCCCAACCACATTTTGACATCCTAACCGAGCTCGTTTCCAACCTGTACATGAAGAAATGGTTGCTTGAATGCAGCAGGTTTGAACCAGGGTCGTTGGCATGGGAAACACCTCAAAACGCCACTCTTGACTCTGGCGGTGAGTCCAGAGCAAGAATCTACAGCCTCTTAGCCACGAGTAGCACTCAACTGAGCCTTTCCTCCACCTGTGCGTGAAGCAGGTCTGTCCCAGGGTGCCCAAGGTTGAAGATGACCCAGTGGATGCCCGGAAACAGGCTCTAGACAGATGTTCGATTGAAATTCAGCCACTTCGACCCACTGTGAGTAGAATCTCACTCCCCAAGCAAGATCTAACTCCAATAATCGGGCCTTTTCATTTAGAACTGTGTTTTACGTGGGTAACATCACTTACCTAGGTGCCTGGCAGTGATGGCGTCGCCTGACTTTTACTTTACATTTCACTTCTTTACGTTTTGTGTGATTCAGTTTATTAACTGATTTGTATAATTTGGACTATTGAACTATATGGTTGATCAAAACCTAAATTTCTCAGTTTAAAAGTGGAATATAGTAGCACACGAATCTAGGGTGTTACGGTAGCTGTACAGTTTGGGAATAAACCCAGGCTGTACAATACTAGTAATTTACTAGTTGCATGATTTCAAAGAAAAGGACAATGACTTGCTATGTTTCTATGGAAACCTACTGCATGCTTCCTATTACATTTAATGTGTGTGATTTAGTATTAATACAGATTGTCACATTTCTTAAGGACATCATTAGGAATTCTCAATTGTTTTAAATAATTTGTGCCATGATAAGTAATTAACTCTTAATTGAGTTATGTGATGCACAACTCAAGATTTGGGTTGATGTGCACATTTTCCAAGAAAGTACAATTAATTTACATATGTTAATGACGATTGATCATATGTCAACAAATGAAATTTTATCAATGTATTAAAAGGTTCAATTGCATGAATTTAGTGTATAAATGTCAAGTGGACATGTAATTTATTTATTTAAGAATGTCAGTTTGCCTGCAAGTATAATAATGTTGACTTATTAGTAAATTACAATGTTTGAAATATGATGCTCTGCCAAGTTTAGAATGATGTACATGTTGCATTATAAACTTTAATTAAATAGACACGGTACCCTTGAGATACTAGAGTCAAGTATAAGTAAGAGAAAGGTACACTATAGTAAGAGCTTTCAAAGAATAATAAAATAATAGACTTAAGGGCCCTGAACATCGTAGAACCCCTATGTGAGGTCTGTGCCTTAGGGGTAAAACGACCTAACCCTGGCAATGTCCAGTATACGGGGATCGGAACGTGGTATCAAGTGGCAGAGGGGACGAAGCCCTAGTGGAAGTCTCCTTAAATTATAGTTTGCAGTGTCCAACATCAAGAAGTCCTGGTGGCACTAGAGTATAGAAAAGTGTGTCCAACATCAACCAGAAGTCCTGGTGGCACGTGAGTAAAGAAAAGCCAATAGGTGGCTTGACTCTCCACCTGTGTGCTCAGGTTAGAGGAGGAGTCCAATTTACAACACAATAGGAGTGTTGAGGCCAGAGAGCCAGTTTCCTTGTTGCAGACAAGGAGAGTAGTCAGACTTAGCTATCCCAGGGTGTCGGCTAAGTCTTGTACGGTGGGATCATAGTTTGCTATGAGTCTTCATATGTACAGTATACTACATATGATCATGGCATAAGATAAAATATGTTCATATAGGTTCATAGAGTTTCTTATAAGTTAAAGAGTTAAGAAAGATTTGAGTTAGTTTCACAGCAGTTGTCCTTTAAATGAAATTTTAGTATTCTCTATTATTTAATCATATCTACAGCTTTGCAACAGTTGTTATCTTAATAAAATGTTGACATCTCATGTCGTTTAAATTATATTTTTTAGATCTACTCAATATAGTATTATCTTGCATTTTATTCCAATTAATAAACATAAAATGAGTTATCTGTGATGGTTGGGTGAAATTCTATTCACTGAGCCAGTAGATCACCAACCTACTGAAACATTTTTCAGGTCAGTGTCAACACAAGAAAGCTGAAGGATCGTATCACCCAAGTTCTTAGAAGGTAGTTCGTAGTTAGACAGAGGTCTCTTAGTGTTTTCCTTCTAACTATAATTTTCTAACAGGAAGTGTTATGTTATACTATTGCATATGGCAGGAAGAGGACGTGGTCATGAGGACCAAGCTGAGAGACACAATGGACCTGCCCCTCAGGTGATGGGTCTAGGTGGTGGAGATGATGTGGATGAGGCATCAAGGATGGACATGCTGTTTCTTGAGACCAGGGAAAAGTATAAGATGGAGGGGCGAGCTTCTACCTCGAGCAGCAAGGAGCTAATGAGATCCTATGAGCTGGTTAAGAAGCTTGGAGGTATTGAGTTCAATGGAACTACGGACCCTGCAGTGGAAGATGAATGGCTGAGACAGTTAGAGAAAGTGTTCCGTCTGATGGAGCTGTCCGAGGAAAGACAAATCAATCACGCAGTTTATTTGCTTAAAGGTGATGCAGAGCTCTGGTGGCATGGAGTGGAAGATAAAAGGAGGGACATGATATTGTCTTGGAAGGATTTCGTTGATGAATTCCATCTTAAGTACTAGCCACCTACCTTTCTGAGTGAGAAGATAAGACAGCTGCAGAATATCAGACAAGGAAGCATGACAATTGGTGAATATGAGGCACATTTCACAAGGTTGGTAAATTTCTGTCCACAACTCATTCCTAATGATGTAGAAAAGTGCAGAAGATTTCAAGAAGGATTAAGATTAAAGATTAGACACACCATTTCAGCCATCAATCGAAGATATAGAGAAAACTTTGGGGAGTTTGTGGAAGCAGCGAGACATGTAGAAGAGTCAATTAATGCTGATAAGCAGTCTGAGAGTAAGAAAAGATTTGGAGACTTTTTAGAAGGGGACAAAGCAGTGGTGGATATAGAGGAGGTGGTGGTTTCTTTTCAAAGATAGGACGAGGACTTGGTTGTTTTGGTAGACAAGGATCTAGTTTTTTGTCAAGTGGAGGAAGACCCAATTTCAGAAGATGGAGTACACAGTCTACATGGACACCTCCAACAAGGTCTTTAGGATCTTCAGTGTAACATCCCTGACCTGGGTTATGCTTTAACCCTAGGTGTTTTGTTTAAGAAAGATAATTATATGCTTGATATTATCTTTGAAAAGTAATTAAGGCTCAAGAGGAACTTATATTTCATTTTAGTCCATTTTGAATAATGTTAAAAGTAATATTTTACTTGTTTTGAACTAAAGTGCAAATTACCCAAGATAAGGGGTTAAATTGCAAATTGTGCATGATAATATGTTCCTCATGGGTTGAAGCATCATGGGAATGAAAATGATTCAGAGGTATGGCTATTGATAGCCTGAGTACCAAGGAAGAGCTTATAAAGCTATGTTTGTGCATTAAAACCTAGTTTTGGTGTAATGTGCAATTTACCCAAAACCTAGGGTTCAATATGCAATTTACCACTTCATTAAGGTTATTAATATTCTTGGCATCTTGTAGAGGCAAGAAAATGAGAGGATCATCTCATTTGAGCTACTTTGAAGGAGAGAGAATCTTGATATTAAAATAATCAAGATTTAAGCATAAATAAAACTTTACTTCAAATTAATGCAAAAATAAAGATAATAATTGGAGGACCTTCAACCAAAAACGAGATGGTTGGATTTGTTCAAGTGTGAACATCCTTGTGCCTTTTCTAGGCCATGAAATATCTAACTTGAGTGGAGAGTCCACTCACATTAAGTTAATGGAAAGTAATATCCACTAAAAATGAGATATTAATATAATATGATTAAGGTGCTTAATTTATTTTCCCTTAATTCATGGATAATGGAAGGGAATTTGGAGATAAGGAAGATAGCTTTGCATGCACGGAATTGAGGAGGAAGAGGTGGCACAATTTTTGGAATTAAAGGATTTTTATAAGGCATTTTCTCTCTCATTGATTTCCTTATAAAAAGACCCTTTACCACTCAAACCAAGGACTTTTTCAAATCCACTCCTTTGCTTTTCTTGCAAAAACGATCAAGGAAGCTAGGAGAAGCAGGAAGACGACCCTCAACCTGTTGGTAAGCTTCTTGACCTTCATTCAACTTGATTTCATGGTGGAAATCACAAATCAATGCATGATTTCTTCATATCTCGATTCCATCTTCACTTCTAACCATTCCTTTTCACTCAAAAGCTTGAGGAACGATCCTTGTGGTTAGAGAAAGATACTTCCACCATTGTTGACGTGAAGCTCCAAGCATTGAATCTTAATTGAAGGTGGGTTATATAACTTGAACCCCTATTCATTGTTATTGATTTCAATTTCTCAAATCAACTATGTTCAATTTCTCTTCTTTCAATTTCTTTGATTAGTTGATGCAATTACCATGATAATGGCAGTAGTTTTCAATGGACTAAGGCTTGATTATGATAACATCATTTTAGGTTCACATTCCAACAGGTTTGAGTTGCAAACGGTTTCAAAAGTTTGGTCCAAACGGTTTCACCAAACCGTTTGGAGACCAAATGGTTTCCAAACCGTTTGGAGGCTTGGACCCCAAACCGTTTAGAGGAGTTGACCATTTGGATGGGTTGACCGTTTGAGGTCAGATCCCTAGAACATGTTGGATGATGATCCATTTGATCCAATTGATTAAATCAATATATGGACAATCTTCCAAGTGGAATCCCTAATCGGCTAAGTGCTGAAATTGCAATTGATCAAGTTAAAAGTTTGGGTTGATGTGCCCAAATGATTTCAAACCATTTGGAGGTCACCCCAAACAGTCTCAAGACCGTTTGGAGGTCAACCAAGACCATTTGGAGGTCTAAGGTTGAATATGGTTGAGTAATTGAAGAGTTAGAAATATCAAATGAAAGCACAATCAATAGTTATGTTGATGATCAATCCAATGATGTAAACCCTAATTGGATTTCACAATTTTTAATGAATGATGAGGAAAACGGTCTCAAGACCATTTGGAGGTTACCCAAACGACCTCAAGACCGTTTGAGGTTAGGTCACTTTATAATTTGATGGTGGTTCATTGATATCAATTGAAGTGATTCGGTTTCAAAACTGAATGGGTGATTCGGTTTCAAAACCGCATAACGTCAAGCACCTAAAGACCGCATGAGGTCAAGCACCTCAAGACCGCATGAGGTCAAGCACCTCAAGACCACATGGATGGTCAAAGGTGGTGATTGAAGGATTGGAGATGCAAGATCCAATAATTGTTGAACTTCAATAACTCGATTGATTGAAGGTCTCAATGTAACAAATCATGTTTAACCAATTGATGAATGTACCTAATGAGCCCTTGCGGTTTTGAGACTGATTTGGCCCAAACAGTCTTGAGACCATTTTAGTCCAAACGGTCTTGAAACCGTTTGGGGTCAAACGGTTTCAAAACCATTTGGGATCAAACGGTTTCAAAACCATTTGGTGATGAAACCTCAAAACCAAATGAAGGTCTATTGTGATTCAATCATTTGGAAGTTGAAGGTGATGATTGTTCCAATGATCCAATGATTGATAGTGATGGTAATCAATGAAGCTACAAAGGTTGAAATCCTAAAAGTACCTAAATGGTTAGTACCATTAAAGGGATAAACCCTAATTGTTTATAAGAACAATGACTTAGTACACTATGTACTTGATTGAAGGGTCGATATAACCTAATCAAGTTGAGAAGATGATAGAATGGAATTCATACATGAGTATGATTCATGTGGTGATTAAGGGTATGATCCTTAGTAAAGAGATCACGAAACCCTAATCATGAGCATAAACCCTAATTCACAAGGTTATTGAACCCTAACCCTAAATCAGGGCAATTCTGAATGAAACCCTAATCTAGGAAGATAATGTGATATGAATTTAGGGTAATGACATGAGTAACCCCAATTCATGGTATTTTAGTGTAAAACCCTAATTGGGATGAATAGTTAATCCTAATTGTGGGTTATGGAACATAAACCCTAAATCTAGGGTGATGTGATGTGAATAGTAAACCCTAATTCTAAATAGGGTGAAGGTGTGTGAAACCCTAATCCTGGATAAGGAAATGATGAATCATTGGTCCTAATTGAATAAAGGGGGATGAGTAACCCTGATTGTTATAAAATGGGAAACCCTAAACCCTGGTATGGGAATACTGGTGTTATCCTGGAATAGCATGGAACTGAAATATGATTGCTATATCTGTTATCATCTGTACTAACCATACATGTATCCTGAGATGATGAACATAGCTAGGTATGAGCTATGATGCTTTATTTATTGAAATTATTTATTGGGCCTTGTGTGCCATAATATGCCTTGTTGCTTAGTATGAGGTGACGAGAGAGTTAATGGGCCTCAAGTGCCAGACGAGATGCTTGTGTAGCAAGTGTCATGTTTACCTTGGTCAGATGACCTGAAGGTGATGATTACCTGAAAAAGTGGTAACAGTGCTCAGTGATGAGCTGAGAGTTTGAATGCTCAGAACCATATGTTTATGTGAGGGACTGAGATCCCAATGTATTTTAAAGACTAAGAAGTAACTGATGAAAACAATACATATTTCTTTATAGAATTTGTCCTGATAAGTTATGTTTGAAAACTTCACTGATGCTAAAAGAATATGATAATGTACTTATTTAATAAAGTGAAAGCTATTCATGTAGTTCTTTGACCATAGATCCATCATCGTCAGTAGCTGGTGATGGTGAAACAGGTTTTCTTACGAGATTTCCTGGAGTTTGCATATTTTTGAATATGTGGGGGTCGATGGGTGAAAATATCCTTACGTCCTAATGTGGGAATTGATGGAAGGTAAACATTAAACCTCTCAATCCTTCATTGTATGTTCCAGGATGGATGTATCACTAATCTCCCGATGATGTTAATGCCGGATCGATGGAGGTAAACATGAAATCTATCGATCGCGAAGAGAGTACAGCCGTCACTGTAACTCTATAGCTAGATGCCACTATACCCTGGCAAGCTATGTAGAAGAGACACAAGATGTCCTGCATGTGATCTAGCACTGACCGAGATGTGGGAAGTCATGAAAGCCGGCTCTTCCATTTGACTTTCTATGGTACCGATATTGACTTCGCACTGATCAGTTGGAGTATGAGCGGTATACCTCATCTCTTCAGAGCTTAAATATGTTTAAAAAATGTAATCAGTCATGTAGCGTATTTGCATAAGATTGAAATACGAGCACCATTGGTTGATGATTATCCTTCTTAGCATGTCCTGGATACATAAATGTTACTTATATTCTATAATTCATTATTGGAAAAGTGACATGCTGCCTTATCAAGTTATAGCTGAAATACTTGAATAGGAATGTTTCTCTAATCTGCATAGATATTTATTATCTTCCATTGAAATATATTATCTCACTACTCAGTTTATTTCTATTAAACTGCAATAATAATGTTTACGGTGGAGAGTGATATCTCTCGCTGGGGCAATTGTATAATTGTCTCACCCCTGTGGGATTCAACATTTTTAGGTAGATGCAGACAAAGGGGCAGAACCTCTGTAGCAGGAGAAGAGCAGCAGAAACAACAATAGGGACAACAGTGATATCCCAAGTGGGGATACTATTTGTCAAGTTATGTACATAAAGTCCTATGTGTCGTCTCTGTACTCTCAGGTCCTAGGATTCAATAGATAGTGTTTTATAATCAATCTGAGATTTGGCTTTAAGCCTCGATGATTTTGTTACTTGTGCTTTTATCAAGGCAAAGTAATGTATATATATGTCTCGAAAAGAGATGGTACATGGAATGTACAATGTGGACCAGTATGTAATTATTATACTGTGGTTTCTGTTTACAAAATTTTCTAGTGGAGGATCTTTTTATAAAATGGTTTTAAATTTTTGTGATTTTCAGTAATCTGCTGCTAACAATACGCTTCCGCATTAGTTAATAACATTTTCTTCGAATGGTGTATCACAATTAGTGGTATCAAAGCCCTAGGTTCACTGAGTCTACAAAGACATAGGATTAAGGTCGTTGAGTCTGTTCTAAGTATTTTCCAGTTTATCTGATAGTGTCTTCTGCTCATATAGGAGAAGAAGAACATGAAGATGTCTGGATCGCATGATGAACATGCTGCTGAGAGCAGCATTGCTGCACTAGGAGGAGGTGCAAGGGATCAAGCTAGGGAGGAACTTGTACTTGAGATTCCTCAACTTGATCAAGCTGCTTTAGGAAACCCAGCCTTTCAAGCCATGTTTGGGCAGTTTATGGCGACGATGACTCACATGACAGATAGGATGCCACTACCTGCACCAAGGGCACTTATCCATAATGAAAGCCATTTGTCTTGTAAAAGTTCTCTAGCATCACCGTGGCATTGAAGAAGTATCCTTCTCTTTTCTCTTAATGTTTTTGTTGATGATTTCGGGGATGAAATCCTTATAAGAGGTGGATAACTTGTAACATCCCTAACCTGGGTTATGCTTTAACCCTAGGTGTTTTGTTTAAGAAAGATAATTATATGCTTGATATTATCTTTTGAAACATAATTAAGGCTCAAGAGGAACTTATATTTCATTTTAGTCCATTTTGAATAATGTTGAAAGTAATGTTTTACTTATTTTGGACTAAAGTGCAAATTACACAAGATAAGGGGTTAAATTGCAAATTGTGCATGATAATATGTTCCTCATGGTTTGAAGCAGCATTAGAATGAAAATGATGCATAGGTATGGCTAGTGATAGCCTGAGTACCAAGGAAGAGCTGATAAAGGTATGTTTGTGCATTAAAACCTAATTTTGGTGTAATGTGCAATTTACCCAAAACCTAGGGTTAAATATGCAATTTACCACATCATTAAGGTCCTTAATAATTTTGGCATATTGTAGAGGCAAGAAAATGAGAGGAGCATCTCATTTGAGCTACTTTGAAGGAGAGAGAATATTGATATTAAAATAATTAAGATTTGAGCATAAATAGGAATTTACTTCAAATTAATGCAAAATCAAAGATAATAATTAAAGGACCTTCAACCAAAAATGAGATGGTTGGATTTTTTCAAGTGTGAACATCCTTGTGCCTTTTCTAGGCCACGAAATATCTAACTTGAGTGGAGAATCCACTCACATTAAGTTAATGAAAAGTAATATCCACTAAAAATGAGATATTAATATAATATGATTAAGGTGCTTAATTTCTTTTCCCTTAATTCATGGATAATGGAAGGGAATTTGGAGATAAGGAAGATAGCTTTGCATGCACGGAATTGAGGAGGAAGATGTGGCACAATTTTTGGAATTAAAGGATTTTTATAAGGCATTTTCTTTCTCATTGATTTCCTTATAAAAAGACCCTTTACCACTCAAACCAAGGACTTTTTCGAATCCACTTCTTTCCTTTGCTTTCAAAAACGATCAAGGAAGCTAGGAGAATCAAGAAGACGACCCTCAACCTGTTGGTAAGCTTTTTGACCTTCATTCATCTTGATTTCATGGTGGAAATCACAAATCAATGCATGATTTCTTCATATCTCGATTCCATCTTCACTTCTAACCATTATTTTTCACCCAAAAGCTTGAGGAACGATCCTTGTGGTTTGAAAACTTCAGTGATGCTAAAAGAATATGATAATGTACTTAATTAATCAAGTGAAATCTATTCATGTAGTGCTCTGACCATAGATCCATCATTGTCAGTAGCTGGTGATGGTGAAATAGGTTTTCTTACGAGATTTCCTGGAGTTCGCATATTATTGAATATGTGGGGGTTGATGGGTGAAAATATCCTTACGTCCTAACGTGGGAATTGATGGAAGGTAAACATTAAACCTCTCAATCCTTTATTGTATGTTCCGGGATGGATGTATCACTAATCTCCCAATGATGTTAATGCCGGATCGATGGAGGTAAACATGAAATCTCTCGATCGCGAAGAGAGTACAACTGCCACTGTAACTCTATAGCCAGATGCCACTATACCCTGGCAAGCTATGTAGCAGAGACATAAGATCTCCTTCATGTGATCTCACACTAACCGAGATGTGGGAAGTCATGGAAGCTGACTCTTCCATTTGACTTTGTTTGATGCCGATATTGACTTCGTAGTGATCAATTGGAGTATGAGCGGTATACCTCATCTCTTCAGAGCTTAAATATGTTTGAAAAATGTAATCAGCCGTGTAGTGTATTTGCATAAGATTGAAATACAAGCACCATTGGTTGATGATTATCCTGCTTAGCATGTCCTGTATACATAAATGTTACTTATATTCTTTAATTCATTATTGAAAAAGAGACATGCTGCCTTATCAAGTTATAGCTGAAATACTTGAATAGGAATGTTTCTCTAATCTGCATAGATATTGATTATCTGCCATTGAAATATATTATCCCACTGCTCATTTTATTTCTATTAAACTGCAATAATAATGTTTACAGCGGAGAGTTATATCTCTCATTGGGGCAATTGTATAATTGTCTCACCCCCGTGGGATTCAACATTTTTAGGTAGACACAGACAAAGGGACAAAACCTCTATAGCAAGAGAAGAGCAGCAACAACAACAATAGGGACAACAGTGATATCCCAGGTGGGGATACTGGTTGTCAAGTTATGTACATAAAGTCCTATGTGTTGTCTCTGTACCATCAGGTCCTAGGAGTCAGTAGATAGTGTTTTATAATCGATTTGAGATTTGGCTTTAAGCCTCGAGGATTTTGTTACTTGTGCTTTTATCAAGGCAAAGTAATATATATATATATATATCTTGAAAAGAGATGGTACATGGAATGTACAATGTGGACCAGTATGTAATTATTATACTGTGGTTTCTGTTTACAAAATTTTCTAGTGAAAGAGCTTTTTATAAAATGGTTTTAAATTTTTATGATTTTCAGTAATCCACTGCTAACAATATGCTTCCGCATTAGTTAATAACGTTTTGTTTGAACGGTGTGTCGCATTCAGTGTCAGTGATAGGACCGTAGAGACGTGATGCATCCATGTGTGATATCCGTGGAAGACCACACTCAGGTAAGTGTTGGGGAACATAGTTTTAAGGATGTCATCAGTGCAGACAGATGAGACATTTCAAGAGGAATTGCCCCCAGTTACAACATTCAACATCATAGGGTTCCCAGTCACAATACCAGAATGTTCTGAGACAGGCTCCAGCTGGAGGACTCGGTTCCTCTATAGCTTCAGGTTCCCGAGGTGGTGCAGCACCCAGTGCTAGGGAAGGACAATGAGGACATTGTGGGAGAGGAAGAGCTTCAGGATGCTTCTTCTCTTTGACACCACAAGAAGGTATTGTTTCTCCCGAGTGATTACAGGAGAAATGCTTCTCTTTAACAACATTTCAGTTACAGTTTTGATAGATCTAGGTGTTATTCATTCATTTATACAGAGATCTTTAGCTTGTGAGCTTAACCTGTTAACCCAGGAGTTATCGGTTGAGTTGTTGTTGAGGGTTCTATTAGGTGAACCGACAGTGTTGATGGAGTTTTTTCCCGAATGTTTGTTGACTTTTGGTGGTTACACCATCGCGGTTAATCTTATACCCCTAGATGTTAACTCTTTTCAAGTTATCTTGGGTATGGATTGCCTAGAGATGTATCGAGTTCAACTCAACTATTGGAAGAAGGAGGTTATCTTTCAACATGGTGGATTTTCTATGTCTTTACTAGAGATAGGAAAGTTTTGCCTTCATGTATCATATCAGCCGCTATAGCTGATAAGATGTTGCAGAAAGGTTGTGAGGCGTTCTTGGCACATGTAGTAGATACTAGAGAAGAGAAGCACATTCAATCTGTGGGATGTGCCAAGGGTCTGTGAGTTCCCAGATGTTTTTCTAGATGAGTTGCCAGGTCTACCTTCTGAAAGAGAGATAGACTTTGAGATCCAGGTGTTGCCAGGTAGTCACCCTGTAGCGCTGCCAGCATACAGAATGACACCTACAGAGTTGAAGGAACTCAAGATTTAGTTACAGGAATTACTGGATAAGGGTTTCATTCGACCTAGTTCTTCACCATGGGGAGCTCCAGTCTTGTTTGTGAAGAAGAAAGATGGTACTATGAGGTATAGACTACAGACAGTTGAATAAGATCACCATCAAGAATAAGTATCCGTTGCCAAGGATAGATGATTTGTTTGATCAATTGTGTGGAGAGACAATCTTTTCTAAGATAGATTTGAGATTTGGATATCATCAGTTAAGGATAAAGGCTTTAGATATTCCTAATTCAGCTTTCAGAACAAGATATGGGCATTATGAGTTTCTGGTCATGTCATTTGGACTGACTAATGCCCCAGCAACTTTCAGGGATATGATGAATTGAATTTTCAAATAGTTTTCAGATCAGTTCATAGTAGTTTTCATAGATGACATTCTGATTTATTCCAGAGATGATGAGCAGCATGAGCAGCATCTGAGGATAGCATTACAGTTGTTGAGACAACACCAGTTATATGCTAAGTTCAGTAAGTGTGAGTTCTGGTTAGCTGAGGTGTCTTTTCTTGGACATGTCATCTCACGAGATGAAGTGTTGACCCTAAGAAAGTCGAGTCTATTATACAGTGGGAGCAGCCTAAAACTCCTACTGAGATCAGAAGCTTCTTAGGATTGGCAGGTTACTACAGGAGGTTCATCCAGAAATTCAGTGTTGTAGTGTCACCTCTGACAAGCTTAATGAGAAAGAATGACCATTTGTCTGGTCAGACAACTGTGAGAAGAGTTTTCAGATCTTGAAGAAGAGGTTGACTACAACACCAATGTTGATCCTGCCCGAAGCAGATAAAGGTTACACAGTGTTTTGTGATGCTTCCAGGAGAGGCTTAGGTTGTGTGTTGATGTAGGAAGGAAAAGTAGTAGCTTATGCATCTAGACAACTTAAGAAGAATGAGGAGAATTACCCGATACATGATTTGGAGTTATTTGTTGTAGTTCATACTCTTAAGACATGGCATCATTATCTTTATGGTGAGGTGTGCGAGGTGTTTACAGATCATAAGAGATTGAAATATATCTTCATCTAGAAGGATATGAATCTTAGATAGTGGAGATGGTTAGAATTGATCAAGGATTATGATGTGACGATAGATTATCATCTTGGAATGGCAAATGTGGTAGTAGATGCCTTGAGTAGGAAGTCAAGTTCAACAACTGATGTATTCTCTATGGCATGTTTCAGGAGAGACCTGCTAGTAGAGATGCGGAAGTTGAACTTAGACTTAGGAGTGACATAACATAGTGGTTTGATTGCACAGATGCAAGTCAAGCCTACTTTTTATGATCAAATTAAGGAACTTCAACAGAGTGACAGTGAGTTACAACAGATCATCTAGGACGTGACAAGGGGGAAGAGACCAGAGTTTAGATTTTCAGATAATGGTTTGTTGTATCAACATTACACATTGTGTGTACCTGGAGACAATGATTTGAAAGAATAGATTCTTGAGGAAGCGCATGCATCGATGTATGCTATGCATCCAGGCAACACTAATATGTACATGAATCTCAAGGAGTTGTACTGGTGGTCAGGTATGAAGAAGGATGCAGCTGAGTACGTGGCTAGATGCAGTGTGTGTCAGCAGGTTAAGGCTGAGCATCAGAAACCTGCAGATACCTTGCAATCTCTTCCTATACCAGAGTGTAATTGGGAACATATCACAATGGATTTTATGGTAGGGTTGCCTAGGACACCTAGAGGTTGTGACTCGATATGGGTGATTGTGGATATATTGACTAAGTCTGCCCACTTTCTTCCTATTAAGTCAACCTTTGATGTCCCGAAATTGGCTAAGATATATGTGGATGAGATAGCCAGGTTGCATGGTATCCCAGTTTCAATTATATCAGATAGAGATCCTAAGTTCACCTCCAAGTTTTGGAATCAGCTGCATCGTGCTTTGGGCACAAAGTTGTGGTTTAGTATAGCTTTTCACCCACAAACGGATGGTCTGACAAGAGAGGCAAACTGACTCCTAGGTTTATGGGACCATACCCTGTCATTGAGAGGATTGGACCTGTAGCCTACAGGTTGGATTTGCCATCCGAGTTGGCTAATTTACATGATGTGTTTCATGTATCGATGTTGAAGAAGTGTTATCCTGGTATAGAGAAGATAGTGGACCCAAGACACAAAACTGCTCAGATCAGATGTGTCCTATGTTGAAGGACCTATTCAGATAGTTTATCGGAGGATTAAGAAGCTCAAGAATCGCAAGATACCGTTAGTGAAAGTTCTATGGAGGAACCACAATTTAGAGGAAGCCACATGGGAGCTTGAGTCAGAGATGCGTAACAAGTTTCCTTTTCTCTTTTAGGAATTACGGGATGAAATTCTTATAAGGGAGGGAGATTGTTATGACCCACTCCATGATTAACTAGTAAGCAAAATGATTAGTGCATCATCATGTTGATTAAGTTGAGTTGAGTACTCACAGATGCAATTAGTGCTTTGATCTAGTGTTACAGTCTATTTAGCATGATTTCTCGCCTTGAGGTTGTAGAGGATTTTTGTGCTTGAAATTTTGTAAAAGAAATCATTCGAATCAGACCTTCGAGGCAAAAGTTATGACGTTTTCAATTTCTTGGGTTGAATTTGCAATTTTCCCATTTAATTGGCTTTATAACCCCTTTTCCCCCTTTCCCTATCATCTTCCCCGACAGAACACCGCCTAAGCAGTTCCCATCCAACTGCTCGATCGAACAACAGAAAAAGGGGAAAATAGGGGCGATTTCTTGAGCCCTTAGCTCCGATCCGCGACGCCAACCTCCTCCACTTTGCTTCCCTTCTTCTTCCTCCATCCTTTCCCTTCTTATTCCTCACCCTAGAGGCCCCAACCAGCAGTAGTAGCAGGCTGCCCAATAGTAGCAGCCGGCCAGGGTCCCTCTTGGGCGCAAGAAGCACCAAGGAAAGGTAGCATCGACCCCGACCAAGATTCCAGGGCTCAAATCCACAGCCCCAGCCATGTTTTGGCATGCTAACCGAGCTCGTTTCCAACCTGTACGTGAAGAAATGACTTCTTGATTGCAGTAGGTCTGAACTAGGGCCGTTGGCACGGGAAACACCTGGAAACGCCACTCTTGACTTCGGCCGTGAGTCTAGAGCAAGAATCCACAGCCTGTTAGCTGCGGGAAGCACTCAACTGAGCCTTTCCTCCACCTGTGTGAAGTAGGTCTTTCCTAGGGCGCCCAAGGTTGAAGACGACCCAGTGGATGCCCGGAAACAGGCTCTGGATAGATTTTCGATTGAAATTTGGCCACTTCGACCCACTGTGAGTAGAATCTCACTCCCCAAGCAAGATCTAACTCCAATAATCGGGCATATTTGTTTAGAACTGTATTTTACGTGGGTAACAACGCTTACCCAGGTGCCAGGAAGTGACGGCGTCGCCTGACTTTTACTTTACATTTTGCTTCTTTACATTTTGTGTGATTCCGTTTATTAACTGATTTGAAAAATTTGGACTATTGAACTATATGGTTGATAAAAACCTAAATTGCTCAGTTGAAAAGTGGAATACAGTAGCACACGAATCTAGGGTATTACGGTGGGTTGTACAGTTTGGGCATAAACCCAGGTTGTACAATACTACTATTTTACTAGTTGCATGATTTCAAAGAAAAGGACAATGACCTGCTATGTTTCTATGGAAACCTGCTGCATGCTTCCTATTACAGTTAATGTGTGTGATTTAGTATTAATACAGATTGGCATGTTTCTTAAGGACATCATTAGGAATTCTCAATTATTATTAATAATTCGTGCCATGATAAGTAATTAACTCTTAATTGAGTTATGTGATGCACAACTCAAGATTTGGGTTGATGTGCACGTTTTCCAAGAAAGTATAACTAATTTACATATGTTAATGATGATTGCTCATATGTCAAGCAATTAACTTTTATCAGTGTATTAGGAGGTTCAATTGCATAAATTTAGTGTATAAATGTCAAGTGGACATGTAATATATTTATTTAAGAATGTCAGTCTGCCTACAAGTATAATAATGTTGAATTACCAGTAAACTACAATGTTTAAAATATACTGCTCTGCGAAGTTTAGAATGATGTACATGTTGCATTATAAACTTTAATTAAATACACGTGCTACCCTAGAGATACCAAAGTCAAGTATAAGTAAGATAAAGGTACAATATAGTAAGAGCTTTCCAAGAATAATAAAATAATAGACTTAAGGGCCGTAAACACCATAGAACCCCTATGTGAGGTTTGCGCCTTAGAGGTGAAATGACCTAACCCTGGAAACATCCAGTATACGGGGGTCGGAACGTGCTATCAGGTGGCACGGGGGATGAAGACCTAGTGTAAGTCTCCTTAAATTATAGTCTACAATGTCCAACATCAACCAGAAGTCCTGGTGGCACCAGAGTACATAAAAGTGTGTCCAACATCAACCAAAAGTCTTGATGGCACAAGAGTATAGAAAAGCCAATAGGTGGCTTGACTCTCTACCTATGTGCTCAGGTTAGAGGAGGAGTCCAGTTTATGGCACAACAGGAGTGCCGAGGCCAGAGAGCCAGTTTTCCTATTACAGACCAGGAGAGTAGTCAGACTTAGCTATCCCGAGGTGTCGGCTAAGTCTTGTACGGTGGGATCGTAGTTCTCTACGAGTCTTCATATGTAGAGTACACTACATATGATCAGGGCATAAGATAAAATATGTTCATATAGGTTCACAGAGTTTCTTGTAAGTTAAAGAGTTAAGAAAGATTTGAGTTAGTTTCACAACAGTTTCCTTTAAATGAAATTTTAGTATTCTCTATTATTTAATTGTATCTACATCTTTGTAGTAGTTGTTATCTTAATTAAATGTTGACATCTCTTGTCGTTTAAATTATGTTGTTTAGATCTGCTCAGTATAGTATTCTCTTGCATTTTATTCCAATTAATAAACATAAAATGAGGTTGGGTGAAATTCTATTCACTGAGCCAGTAGCTCACCAATCTACTAAAACATTTTTTAGGTCATCGTCAACACGAGGAAGCTGAAGGATCGTATCACCCAAGTTCTTAGAAGGTAGTTTGTAGTTAGATAGAGGTCTCTTAGTCCTTTCCCCTTGGTCCTTGGGCATGTGGTGTGGTAGAGAGAGAATGTAATGTAACATGTAAACTAGTTTTAAGTTATCTGTTGTGCTTTATATTCTGCATGGAAAAATGTATTATGTCATGTAACTATGTTTTATCTTCCTAGTAAGGTAAATAGTAAGTTGCTTCCACAGTTTTATTATGATCCGATGTTATTCAAGCTATTAGGTTTTTCCTTTAAGTTAATTCTAAGTAACTAAGTAAAGAAAAGGTTAAGGGTGGTTTACCGAGGGTGACTCCCCATACTATGGGGTCATTAGAGATGGCATGGGGATCGGGGCATCACACTTGACTTAGTTCCTTGACCACCTAAAATACTTAAAGCACATGTTAGTAATGCAATTCGGGAAATATTTTCATCATTGAAATATGAGTATAGCATATAAAAAGGCAACAAGTTGGAGAACAACTTTAACCTACTATCTATGATTAGTGCTATTGCGATCATATAGTTCCTTTATCTCTGATATCCATATTGAACTCGAGGCATGGAATCATCATACTCTCAACATTCAATCCATGTTCCTTGAACTAGAGAAAACTATATGAGATACTTGTGAGTTCACATATCAGATATTGAATCACATGAATACATCCATATATTTCGTAGTCTCGCTTATCAAGAGGCATGTATATCAAACTCCTGTAGGAGGGACAAATCCCATCTACATCACTCACACGCAATCCCCATGTGTCAAAGGTACCCAATCATACATCTTTATGGCAGCCCGTATTTCAGGATTACATTTGATTATGTCAAAGTATACCCAACGACATGTGATGAATGTAGTGACTTCAGATCTAAGAACCACAATCACCACTATCACTATGAGAGATGATTCTGACTACCATTCCATGTTCTCCATGTATCACTCTCATGGTGAATCTGTCTGATACAATGTTCTCAAACATGTACCCGTGTGAGTGACTTAATATCATATATCATGACTAATGAGATTCTATCATCAATCAACACACAATCTAGTCTTATGTTAGCTATTGTCTATTTTGCTTCCATAGTAATATCTGACTAGGGACATAATAAGAATTTATGTACTCTTAGAATCCGTATGATCTCATCGTTCAAGTCACGTGCTTGAAAACATGTCATCGAGTAACATCATTCTTTAGACATCTACTTACATTTGTGTCATCATCACGTGACTGAGACAAACATAATAGATAGATTTACCTTTATTATTATCAAATCAAGTATCTAATGCCACACTCCAATCATCATACGATTGACTCTCTGGGCATACATACCAACACCTCCATCTTCATCAATCAATTCATACTTTCTGAGGACAAGAGTCTAAGGGTCAGCGAGCCTCCATCATCACCAAGAAGAGCCTAAATCCTTCTTTGAGAGAAGGAGGAAGATGGATTATCCATCTTCATCACCATTATCAAATTCAAAGAGGAAAAGGTTTACACCGACCCTGATTTGTTTTGGGTTGTTGTTGTATCTTCCCCTTTTCACTGAATCTACACCCCCTTCAATGTCCATCTCATATCTCCATCTTCATGTTTTATCCTACTTGTAATTTGGCCATGTCATTCATGACCATGAGTGGCTTGTCATTTAACTTCAGTTGGTAGTAGCTACTAAGGCTCTCCCAACATGTAAATACTCATATTCATTGAATATATGCTCTTAGTGATGTTTATCTCCATAATCTTGTTCTTAGTGCTTCACTTGCATGATTGACTACTATCTTGTGTTGTTTAATTGTTAATACCTCGAGAGAGTAGTATTAACCTATATCTAAGAGTTATGGAGTTGCATGAATGCATGAGAATGTTGTAATGCTTAAGCTAATGATCATATGTTTGCTTTGTGACTCTTTGTTTTCCATCTCTCTCGAGATAGATAACCTTATAATAGAGATATATCCTAAGCTCATGAGAGGAGGGGGTAGACACTTATGGTGATTTCTTGTAAACTTACTAAGAGTATATAATGGGTGTGAGTGTTGTTATTGGTGAGAAATCTTATATGGTGAAACCCAACCCACGTTTCCTTCCATATTTGTAATTTCATCCTCTATCATTATAGTTCTCTATTTATTATTCATTTTTCTATTATTGTTTGTTGCTTGTCTATTGGAAAATCACCATTCCATAAGGAACACACACCTTATCTTACCCCTTAATTGGTGTAACTAAGTCAATGCACTAAAATCTTAACACTTACCACACTTGTCCCTATTTTATTGTGGGGGACTAAGTGTCATGTTATAATTTAAAACTCTAATTACTCTAGATCTGCTCCTTTCTGGATGCATGATTTGGGCCAATCACTCTTCAAAGACAAATTATACAACCTGCACATATACCCTTACCTATTTTCTCTTATCAATAGCCTCACTGCCACACACATAGATCTCATACTTGACGTCTAAACCTAACCTTTGGAATAAAGACCAATCCATTTACTCAATTAAAGCTATAAAATCATAGCCAAGGTCCTCATCACTAGATAAGCTCCTAAACTCATATATATTGTCACAAAAGAAATTCAATTACTTTTATCACAGATCAACACATCCAAAATTCTTATTTTATTGAAAATGAGATAATCCATAATCATAAGTCCAATCAACCCCCTTTTAACCCTTAATGTTCACTTTGAAAAGGTATTTGATCACATCAAATGGCATGTCCTCTGGCAGATCCTTGAGGGACATGTACCATTAGTGTTTGGATCAAAGAATGTGTTTCTTTTTCATCCTTTGGATCCACACTAATAACTTACCTATTAATTTCTTCCACAACTCTAATGGCCATACATAGGGTGATCGTATCCTCCTCTACTCATTATCCTTATCACATAATGTCTTAGTGAGATTGTGGGCTCTGATCTCCAAACCATGACATAAACATGATTAAAACTTAGCGGAAGCGAATCGGTAATCAGCGGAAGACAAAAATCACGGGAAATTAAAACTTTTCGAGATAAGAACTTGTATCCATAAAAATTCCTTTCATAAAGAGAGGTAACTGTTTACATCTCAGGATAATTACTTCTTGAGTAATTATATACATCAAGATACAAAATCTCAAGATCACATAACACAAGACTCCAAGACCTGAGAGTACAGAGGACACATAGGACTGACTCTAACTACACCACATGGCAGGACAAATCTCCACCTGAGATTACTGCTGCCCCTGGTGCTGCTGCTGTTGAGACTGATCACCTGTAGGCTGGTTCCTTCGTCTCCGACGTCCACCTAAAAAGTTGAAGCCTACGGGGTGAGACAATTATACATAATTGTCCCAGCGAGAGTTATAACTCTTCGCCAGAAGCTTTATTATAACATCAAAGAATATCTTAAACAGTAAAGCCTTCAAAGCATTCTATAGCAGTTGCAGTTATAACAAGATCTCTACAATTTAGGAGATATGGAGAATATCAACATTATTGCAATGTAACATCAACCAACTAACTTGGAGTCATCTCTAACAAGTTATACTACCTGGTTGATTATGTTTTACAAACAACATTATGCCCTGTGGAGATGAGGCTTACCACTCAAACTCCAACTGATCGCTGAGAAGCCGCATCAGTATCATACATAGGTCATTAAGAGAGCCGGATTCTCATGACCTTCACCTTCCTCAGTCAGTAAGAGGATCACTTGTAGGACATCTCGTGTCTCTACTATTATAGCTCACCAGGGAAAACTGGTCCTTCGCTATTCTAGAGTCACAGTGGCGTTCTGTACTCTCTTCGTCATCAGGAGGTTTCATATTTACCTACCACTGATACGGATATCTGTGCTGTCTTCGTCATCAGGAGGTTTCATGTTTACCTACCACTGATACGGTATGGAACTATAGTGAAGGATGGATGGATTACACATCTACATCACTTTCCTACACTAGGATGTAAGGTTCTACACATCCATGTACCCCACATACTCAAAAGTATGTGCTCCAGGAGTTCCCTAAGGAAAACCTGTTTCACCATCACTTAATTTCTGACAATGATGGATCTATGATCAGGGCTCTACATTATACTTGATTAGTTAGGTACATTCAGTATTCTTTAACATCATACATTGTCCTTCAAACAATAACAATAGCATAGCAGCTATAAAAGAAGAATACTAAATGTAACAAGCCTAACTCATATCAATCATCATTTCTCATTATCCTCATCACAAGTCATCTCTAAGGTATGACCTTGATGGTATTCATGGCTCTCATAGCCCAGTATCAGCATAGGATGCCACTGGCAAGGCATCAGATTACATTACTTATTCATAAGGCTAACAACATGCCTTTAATGAATATAACATCAACATCCATACCTGGATATGATTACCTTCATATCAGAACATGCATGGTTAATACATCTGATAAAGGTAATACAACAATAAGGAATGTACTTCCTACTTTTGTCATAAGAGTTAAATCTTTAATTCTATTCAAATAGAGTTTATTGCTCAAAAGCATGCCATTACCCTTGAATTAGGGTTTACTATTCACATTACATGTCATCACCCTTGAATTAGGGTTTACTATTCACATCAAGGTGAATTAAACTCATAACATCATCATGTATGAGTAACATCTTCATTGATGCTCTTGGATTAGTTAAAGGTTCATCATTTATCATAATTAGGGTTTCTATGATCTCACACAGGTGGATCATACCCTAATTATGCTCATTTCTGTGTATTGGGGATGCTTCAATTGAGTTTCCATTTAAAAAGGGTACTTTCTCTCTCTAGAAGTACTTTCTCTCTCTAGAAGTACTTTTTCTCTCATCATAAGGTTGGGTGATGTCAACATCACTCTAAATCAGGTTGGGTTGAGTCATCATAGGCTAACATAGCCAAAAACATCACCATTAAGTGATTAGAGTTACTTTCTCTCTCTAGGGTACTTTCTCTCTCTAGAGTACTCTCTCTTTCATCATACTAATGGTTGATGATAACATTAGACTAGATCAGGTTAGATAGAGTCATTATGACTAAAAACATCATTCTTATGTAATTAGGGTTTGAATTGAGCAAGGTATAACTCAATTGACCCTTCAGGGGTATCTTGGTAATTCACCCCATTGATCATCATCATAGTCAAAAACCTTAGTCAAATAACCCCTTACTATCCTAGATTATCATTAGGGTTTGATTTGGGTAACATTGAACCATTTACATCATCAAATGATTGAATGTGGTCAACCTTGAGTCACATTGATTGATTTCAATCATTAATCATCAATTGGGTTGAGATTGGTTGAAAGTGTTGACCGTTTGCCCACTTTGACCCTCCAAGACCGCGAGCCTCTTTCTAGCTCCAAGACCGCGAGCCCCCTTAGGCTTCAAGACCGTGAGCCTCTTCAAGGGTTCAAGACCGCGAAGCCTCCCATTGGTCCAAATTAAAGTTGAGACCGCGAGGACCAATTTGAGTTGAGACCGCGAGGGTCATGAAGACCGTTTGCCCTTCTTTGACCTCAGGACCGCGAGGCCCTTCACGGTCTTGAGACCGTGAGCCTCCTCTCGGTCTTGAGACCGTGAGCCCCCTCACGGTCTTGAGACCGTGAGCCCTCTCACGGTCTTGAGACCGCGAGCCCTCTCACGGTCTTGAGACCGCGAGGCTCTCATGGTCTCAGCCGCTTGGTCCTTCAACAAGGCTCAAAGGTGCAACCGATAATGTCAACCCATGTTGAAGCCCTCAAATGGTCAAAGCTATGTTGACCACTCATGGATTTTAGTCAATTAAGGTTATGCTTGATCACTTGGTCATTCAATTGACCCATAATAGTTAACCAATTATGGTTGAAATCGATTCAATTAGGGTCTATCAATGTTCACCCATCAACACTCAACAGTGTGCATCAACACAAGGTTGAACCCTTCAATTGAGCTCCAATTGGGCCCAAACTTGGCCCAAATGGTCTTGAGGTCATGTGGGTAGACCCCACATGGTCTTAAGACCGTTTGACCAAGATTTTATCAAAGTCTAAGGTGATTTGATAGGGGTTGAACCATGATTGAACCACAAACAGAATTTTTGATTAAATTACTAACTTATTTGCAATTGGGTGCTCAATTGGTCAAATTACTCAACCCTAGACCTTCAAACGGTCTTGGTTGATTGCCCTCACGGTCTTGAGACCGTTTGGATGAGTTCCAAACGGTCTTGAGACCGTTTGCCCATCCAAATTTTGGATTCTAATGCAGATTCATCAAGGTCTGACCCATTGAGTTGATGATCATGTCAATATTTAATTGCAATGTAATTTGGTGTAATTGTGCCTTTAATTGGTCAACTATCCTTGACCCCAGACCTCCAAACGGTCTTGGTTGATTGTTCTCACGGTCTTGAGACCGTTTGCCCAAAAAGGCAATTTCAGACCGTTTGAGAATCAGCAATTAATTCATTTAAAGTTGTGACTTAAAAAGGTCATATCTCCCGATTCCTTTGGAGTTAGTCTCTCAAATTTTGAGGGTAATTAGCCTATATAATTAGGAACAGATTTCTTATAAGGTCCATGCTCGGTCAACGGGGCCAAACGGTCTTGAGACCGCGAGCCCTCTCACGGTCTCGAGACCGTTTGCTCACCTCGCGGTCTTGAGTCCGAGAGAGCAAACTGTTAGGATCGTTTAAGGAAAAGAAAAGCGGTGGGTTTTTCTTGGAAATCACGCCTTCATCTTCTATCTCAAGAACAGTACAGATATCCCACGGGTTTGCTTGCAAAATAGCAGGGAAAAGTAGGGAAATACTAAGAGCTATCATTAAATTGCATATAAAGATGCACATAGTAAAGCATAGGTTTAGAGTTATAAAACCCGCCTAAAGCTTGCTTCTTGAGCTCCAAGATTTCAAGCTCCAAGCTCTAATGGCGTCCTTGAGTTCCCACAGGTTGGCCAAGGTGAAAACTCCAAGGAAGGATGAAAAGAGACGGCTAGAAAGATAGGGTTTCGAGAATTAGCCATGAAGATGACCTTGAATTCGAATTCTAACCATGGAATTAGGCAAGAAAAGGGGTTTAAACCTACCTTGCACCCCTTGTTCGTCCTCCTTAGCTCCAAGGAAGTCCTTGGTCGTCTTTGGTGAAATGAAACAGTAAGGGAACGAAGGTTAAGTTCCCTTGCAACTAAGGGAAGGAGGGCTTATATACATGGGGTAGGATTTTCAACATTAGTTCATAAGTTTCCCTTAATTCCAACTAAGTCCTTCCTTTATTACTTGCTCGTCCCTTCCTCTTTATTCTAAGGACAAACCTTATCTTAATGTTATAGAAAAGAAGGCAAGGAAGAACAATCTAATAATAAAGTTCATACTTAAAGGGATATTGCACATATACCCTGATTATTCAATCACAAAGCCTATTTCTTAACTTGATAACTCAATTGAGGTGAATTCCTCATCATTTCTTCTATAAATGATGGCAAAAGTCTAAAAAGATACATTAGATGACATTCTTTACAAATTGCATCCCATCATTTGGGTAAATTGCATTTTACCCCAAATTAGGGTTTCAAGCCCTGGGATTGCTTCCACAGCTGCACCTTGGTGCTCTAGCTTGGGAAATCCCTCAAACTTTGCCAAAGAGATTCTCATGATGTCTCAACATCAGAGGAACATCTCATCATGTGCAAATTGCAAGCTAACCCTTTCAACTGGGTAAATTGCACATAGGTCCCTGTATATCAAAATAATGCTACAACTTTAAATAAAAAGGGGCAAATACTGAAATATACGTTTCTGAGAAGCTTAATTACATGCTCAGAGTTAATCACAAAGATTTAATTACATATTTAGGCAAAACACCTAGGGTTGACTCATAACCCAGGTCAGGGATGTTACAAATTATCCACCCCTTACAAGGATTTCGTCCCCGAAATCGATAAAACATATTACGAGAAAAGGGCAGGATACTTCCTTCTCATCTCATCCTCTAACTCCCAAGTGGCTTCTTCAATACCACGATGGTTCCAGAGGACTTTCACAAGACTTATATCTTTCTTCTTTAACTTTTTAATTCGTTTATCAAGGATTGACACTGGTCCCTCCTCATAGGATATGTCATCATTTAATTCTACTTCCATAGGTTGTAGAACTGACTCGGTGTCTGGGTGACATTTCTTCAACATAGAAATGTGAAACACAGGATGTAATCTTTGTAACTCTGGGGGCAGCTCTAGTTTATATGCTACCTTTCCAATCCGTTCAATGATTGGATAAGGCCCCATATATCTAGGAGCTAACTTCCCCTTCCTTCCAAAACGAAGGACCCCTTTCCAAGGTGAGACCTTAAGATACACTTTGTCTCCAACCTAGAACTCTAAAGGTCTACGACGTTTATCAGCATAAGATTTCTGCCTATCTTGAGCAGTCTTAATCTTATGTTGTATTACTTTAATCTTTTCTGTGGTTTGCTGCACCAGGTCGGGACCTAACAACTGGTTCTCACCAGTCTCAAACCAACACAAGGGTGATCTACAACGTCTACCATATAAGGCTTCATAAGGTGCCATATCAATACTATGCTGATAGCTATTGTTATAGGCAAACTCTATTAAGCTTAGGTGTAGATCCCAACTTCCGGTGAACTGGAGAACACATGCTCGCAACAAGTCTTCTAAGGTTTGTATGGTCCTTTCCGACTGTCCATCAGTCTGTGGATGAAAGGCCGTACTAAATCTTAGCTTAGTGCCTAAGGCACTGTGCAACTGTTCCCAAAAACGACTTGTAAACTGAGGACCTCTGTCTGAAACTATTGTGACAGGAACTCCGTGCAAACGCACTATCTCTTGAACATACAACTCTGATAACCTTTCAGCAGAATAGGTTGTTTTGACAGGTAAGAAATGTGCTGTCTTAGTCAACCTATCAACAATTACCCAAATGGAATCATGTCCTTTGCTTGTCCTGGGTAGGCCAACAACAAAGTCCATGGTCACATGGTCCCACTTCCACTGTGATATGGGTAAAGGTTGCATTGTCCCTGCAGGCTTCTGGTGTTCAGCTTTAACTTGCTGACACACAAGACACCTCAGAACAAACTCTGCAACGTCCTTCTTCATCCCAGGCCACCAATACAGATCCTTCAAATTCTGATACATCTTGGTGCTCCCTGGATGCATAGCATACATGGAAGAATGGGCTTCTTCCAGGACTAACTTCCTTAAGTTGTCCACATCCGGCACTATCATTCTTCCATTATAACAAGCTACTTGATCTTTTGAGTCATGAAACCCATCTTGCTTCTCATTTCTATACTCAGATCTTATATGTTGAACTGTAGCATCATCTAGCTGTGCTTCTTTAATTTGCTCTCTTAGGGTAGGTTTAATATGCATCTCAGCTAACAAACCGGCTAGGAATGACACCTTCAACTGTACATTGTCTTGCCTTAAAGAGATAAGCATATCTCTTCTAGAGCATACTAAAGAGTTTAGTTGTGCTCTATTCATGGTTGATGTTGCTGATTTCCTACTCAAGGCATCTGCAACAACATTGGCCTTACCTGGATGGTAATCAATTGTACAGTCGTAGTCCTTGATTAACTCCATCCAGCGACGTTGCCTCATGTTGAGCTCATGCTGAGAGAAGATATACTTAAGGTTTTTGTGGTCTGTGAAAATCTGGAATGTTTCTCCGTAGAGATAATGCCTCTAGATCTTCAAGGCATGAACCACAGCAGCCAACTCTAGATCGTGTGTCGGATAATTCTCCTCGTGTTTCTTAAGCTGTCGGGAAGCAAAAGAAATCACTTGTCTATCCTGCATCAACACACATCCTAGTCCATTTTTGGAAGCATCACAGAAAACTACATATCCTTTTCCTTGTTCAGGTAGCACTAATACATGTGCACTTGTCAACCTCTCCTTCAGCAACTGGAAAGATTGTTGACACTTATCACTCCAAGAAAAAGGAACATCTTTCCGGGTTAACTTGGTCAAGGGTAAAGCTATGGAACTAAAGTTCTTTATGAACCTTCGATAATAGCCCGCTAACCCCAAGAAACTTCGAATCTCCGTCGGTGTTTTCGGTTGTTCCCATTGTAGAACAGATTCTACCTTTGTAGGGTCAACACGAATTCCCGAGGCGGATATTACATGTCCAAGAAAAGATACCTCCGGCAGCCAGAACTCACACTTGCTAAACTTAGCATACAACTTATGTTCTCTTAGCAAGGTCAAAGCTTGGCGAAGATGCTGCTCATGCTGCTGAGCATCTTTACTATAAATCAGTATGTCATCTAAGAAGACGACAACACACTGATCAAGGAAAGGTCAAAAAACTCTATTCATGAGTTCCATAAATGCAGCTGGTGCATTGGTTAGTCCAAACGACATAACCGTGAACTCATAGTGACCATATCTTGTCCTAAAAGCAGACTTGGATATGTCACTATCTTTAATACGGAGTTGATGATATCCAGACCTCAAGTCTATCTTTGAAAAGACTGTTGCACCACGCAACTGGTCAAAGAGATCATCAATCCTTGGCAGAGGATACTTATTCTTTATTGTCACTTTATTAAGTTGTCTGTAGTCGATGCATAACCGCATTGACCCATCTTTCTTTTTAACAAACAAGACCGGAGCACCCCAAGGTGAAGTACTCGGTCGGATAAAACCTCTCTCAAGTAACTCTTGAAGCTGTTTCTTGAGTTCTGCCATCTCGGCAGGAGCCATTCTATACGGAGTTTGAGCTATGTGTTTCGTATCTGGAATCAGATTGATTTCAAAGTCAATCTCCCGAGGTGGTGGTATACCAGGAAGTTCTTCAGGAAACACATCTTCGAATTCCCTGACTATGGGAACTTCGGCAGGATTGGTCCTTTCCTTGGTAACATCTACCACATGGGCTAAGAATGCATAACATCCTTGCCTCAACAGCTTATCAGCAACCATAGCTGATACAAGACAGGTGGGCAGAATCTTTCTTTCACCTTGAAAGATCCATGTGTTGCTTTCATCAGCAAACACAGCTAACTTGGACTCACAATCCAAGACAACTCTATACCTTTCTAAGGTATCCATCCCAAGGATTATATCAAATCCCTGCATATCAAGTGGTATAAGATCCACTTGAATGCGATGGTCAGAAAAGAAAAGGATGCAGGGAGAACATACCTCCTACAAAACGGCAGACCCACTCAACGGAGTCTCTAACAACAAACTATCTGCTCTATGACTAACAGTCACATTGCAGTTACGAATCATTTCACGAGTGATGAAAGAGTGCGTAGCACCCGGATCAATCAGAACAGATACATCACAGGATGTAGACATATCAGAGTATAAAAGTTTCATCTGACCTGCCACTACCCGTGGATTGACCACTGCCTCAGGTGGGTTCATAGCATAGAACCTCGCAGTCACCTGGTGTTGAGGTGGTGCTGATGATCCAGCTTGAGACGCTTGTCCACGTCCTCGAGCTGCTCCTTGATGTTGTCTATTCTGAGATCCCTGTTGATTCTGTCTCGGAGGTTGTTGTGTCACACCGATAGGCCTAGAACGGCAATCCTTCATCAAGTGTCCCACCTTACCACAGTTGTAGCAACTCTTCTCCTGTTGCTGTGGTCTGGGTGGTCCAGTAACTGACACTGATGCAGAACTGTGTGTCCCTTGAAGCGGTTGACTCCGCCCTCTACCTCTGCTTGGTGTCCATTGAGTTTGAAAACTCGATCTAGGTGGTGGAGGGTTAGGTGCAGAGAATCTAGGTCTCTTGGGATCCCTAGATGAAGAACCCTAGAACTGTGGATATCTTTTATGGGTTTGTCTTTTCTCAACCACAGATCTCTCTATCCTTCGGACTGACTCAACGAAGGTAGAGAATCTTTCTCTATTTTCTAAGGCAGACACAGGGGTTGACATATCGGAATTCAAACCCTTTTCAAATCTTCTGATTCTTTCCTCATCCGTAGCGGCCATGTGCGGACAGAACCGCAGCAACTCCATGAACTTAGCTTCATACTCACTAATGTTCATCATACCCTGCCTTAGTTTCTCAAACTCAGAGATCTTCTCATCTAGGAAGGTCTTTGGAAAATATCTATTGATAAATTCCCGACGAAACTCTTCCCATGAGAACTCTACTCCAGGTCTCTTCTGCTCTTCCATGTTCCACCAGTGACCAGCACTTCCCTTGAGAAGATAAACAGCATGTCTAACCTTCTCAGCTTCCGGAATCATAAGAATCCTGAAAGCCTTCTCCAACTCTGTCAACCATAAGTCAGCATCTGCAGGGTCGGCAGTTCCGAAGTACTCGGTAGCTCCGACATGACGAAGTCGTTCGAATGTCTTACCAATACCTTGTACTTCAGGCTGGACAGGTGCCCTAGGTGCAGGAATGGGCATCCTATCGGTTATATGTGTCATGGCAGTCATGAACTGCCCGAACATCGTCTGTACAGCTGGATCACTCATGTCAGCTGGGTCGAACTGGGGTGGCTCTCTTGGCGACTCAGGTGCAGGTTGTTCTATTCTCGGAACTCTTGCACCGCCTCGAGGTGCACTAGCACTACTCTCTGCCACGTGCTCATCGCGATGTTCTGACATTCTTATGTATCTTCTTCTCCTGAGGAGCAGAAGATTCTATTAGATAAGGAAGGAGTACTAAAGGTAGACTCGACATCCTAAGTCCTATGCCTCTGTAGAAGATTCTATTAGATAATGTCAACCCATGTTGAAGCCCTCAAATGGTCAAAGCATTGTTGACCACTCATGGATTTTAGTCAATTAAGGTTATGCTTGATCACTTGGTCATTCAATTGACCCATAATAGTTAACCAATTATGGTTGAAATCGATTCAATTAGGGTCTATCAATGTTCACCCATCAACACTCAACAGTGTGCATCAACACAAGGTTGAACCCTTCAATTGAGCTCCAATTGGGCCCAAACTTGGCCCAAATGGTCTTGAGGTCATGTGGGTAGACCCCACATGGTCTTAAGACCGTTTGACCAAGATTTTATCAAAGTCTAAGGTGATTTGATAGGGGTTGAACCATGATTGAACCACAAACAGAATTTTTGATTAAATTACTAACTTATTTGCAATTGGGTGCTCAATTGGTCAAATTACTCAACCCTAGACCTTCAAACGGTCTTGGTTGATTGCCCTCACGGTCTTGAGACCGTTTGGATGAGTTCCAAACGGTCTTGAGACCGTTTGCCCATCCAAATTTTGGATTCTAATGCAGATTCATCAAGGTCTGACCCATTGAGTTGATGATCATGTCAATATTTAATTGCAATGTAATTTGGTGTAATTGTACCTTTAATTGGTCAAATATCCTTGACCCCAGACCTCCAAACGGTCTTGGTTGATTGTTCTCACGGTCTTGAGACCGTTTGCCCAAAAAGGCAATTTCAGACCGTTTGAGAATCAGCAATTAATTCATTTAAAGTTGTGACTTAAAAAGGTCATATCTCCCGATTCCTTTGGAGTTAGTCTCTCAAATTTTGAGGGTAATTAGCCTATATAATTAGGAACAGATTTCTTATACGGTCCACGCTCGGTCAACGGGGCCAAACGGTCTTGAGACCGCGAGCCCTCTCACGGTCTCGAGACCGTTTGCTCACCTCGCGGTCTTGAGTCCGAGAGAGCAAACTGTTAGGCTCGTTTAAGGAAAAGAAAAGCGGTGGGTTTTTCTTGGAAATCACGCCTTCATCTTCTAGCTCAAGAACAGTACAGATATCCCACGGGTTTGCTTGCAAAATAGCAGGGAAAAGTAGGGAAATACTAAGAGCTATCATTAAATCGCATATAAAGATGCACATAGTAAAGCATAGGTTTAGAGTTATAAAACCCGCCTAAAGCTTGCTTCTTGAGCTCCAAGCTTTCAAGCTCCAAGCTCTAATGGCGTCCTTGAGTTCCCACAGGTTGGCCAAGGTGAAAACTCCAAGGAAGGATGAAAAGAGACGGCTAGAAAGATAGGGTTTCGAGAATTAGCCATGAAGATGACCTTGAATTCGAATTCTAACCATGGAATTAGGCAAGAAAAGGGGTTTAAACCTACCTTGCACCCCTTGTTCGTCCTCCTTAGCTCCAAGGAAGTCCTTGGTCGTCTTTGGTGAAATGAAACAGTAAGGGAACGAAGGTTAAGTTCCCTTGCAACTAAGGGAAGGAGGGCTTATATACATGGGGTAGGATTTTCAACATTAGTTCATAAGTTTCCCTTAATTCCAACTAAGTCCTTCCTTTATTACTTGCTCGTCCCTTCCTCTTTATTCTAAGGACAAACCTTATCTTAATGTTATAGAAAAGAAGGCAAGGAAGAACAATCTAATAATAAAGTTCATACTTAAAGGGATATTGCACATATACCCTGATTATTCAATCACAAAGCCTATTTCTTAACTTGATAACTCAATTGAGGTGAATTCCTCATCATTTCTTCTATAAATGATGGCAAAAGTCTAAAAAGATACATTAGATGACATTCTTTACAAATTGCATCCCATCATTTGGGTAAATTGCATTTTACCCCAAATTAGGGTTTCAAGCCCTGGGATTGCTTCCACAGCTGCACCTTGGTGCTCTAGCTTGGGAAATCCCTCAAACTTTGCCAAAGAGATTCTCATGATGTCTCAACATCAGAGGAACATCTCATCATGTGCAAATTGCAAGCTAACCCTTTCAACTGGGTAAATTGCACATAGGTCCCTGTATATCAAAATAATGCTACAACTTTAAATAAAAAGGGGCAAATACTGAAATATACATTTCTGAGAAGCTTAATTACATGCTCAGAGTTAATCACAAAGATTTAATTACATATTTAGGCAAAACACCTAGGGTTGACTCATAACCCAGGTCAGGGATGTTACAGAGATGATACACCTAGCCACCTCCTGGAGCCTTCTTGACCCAACTGTCTTCAACCCCATCGACTTAGATATATTGATCTTATTTGTTGATTCCAGTCTCCTTTTTAATAAACCATTCTAAAAGAAAATCATAAACATCAAAATAATTTCATCCATTTTTCAACACATCTCGGTCCTAAAGATAAAACCATTATAAATATTGTTTCTTTAGTTGACACAAATCACCTTTAAATCTACTATCCTATACTGACATCCTCAATTGCAATATTGATCCTTTTCTAACCAAATATCTCATATTACCTTTAAGTAATAAAGATATTTTCTCTTCGATTTGAAATCCCATTCTTGATTAGATCAAAGAAAATATCATAGGGTGGCTTATCTTCCCTCTCTCTAGTTGGTTTCTTATACTCTAATTAATTTCTCCCCTCTCTCTAGTTGGTTTCTTATACTCTAATTAATTGTGTGCTTTCTCATGTACCTACCAATACATCAGTGCTAGTCCTATTACACAAAAAACTATCAAGTCTATAGACAAACATCATAGGGACTTTTTATGGAACTTTAAACACATGCATCCTATATCTTGGAAAACCTTTTGTCTCCCAAAATATGAAGTCGGTTGGGGAATAAAAAACCTTAGAACCATGACATCATGTTTTGCTATAAAATTTCAAACACTCATTTATATAAGCATGATTTCCCTTAGGTGTAAATTTATTATTTCTGAACTCAACAGAAAAGATCCCTATGATAAGACATTCCTTCAACAAAATCCTCATCGACACTTGATATTAACAATCTAGTGACACATATTAACAACTCTAAGGTTTTGAAACCTTCTATTACACAAGTTGAAGCCTCATATTTTCATTGGAAGTTGACAAAACTCCTCTAATATATTATGCATGGTCAACCTCCCATCTTCATTATTCAACAAGCTTATCAACTATATCAATTCCCTACTTAATAGGCCATGTCTCATGGGATACTGAGCTATTTATTTATCCATCTGAGAGGCTGACAAAGTTCTAACATTTCATGATTCCATAGGACCCTTTAACAAATCCTTGTGTTGTTTAAACACTAGACCGGACATCGTACTATTTATATGGCATTTTCTCTAACAAACTTATTGTTGGTCAAAACCTTCATAAAAAATCTATACATCGTCCTTTCACTTGTGTGCTTTGTTCAGATAAACTTGAAGAGAAACCGTGCACCTTCTTCACTTGCCATTTTGCCTCCTCCATGTGGTCTCACTTCAACATTGCCTAGCCTAATTTAGTCATAAATAAAATAATATACATATTAATTCCAACTTAATACACTTTTCACATGATGATCTAGGAATGCCAGCTTGAAGTTATTTTTGATACACATGTTATCTAAGGGGCATGCATCACATACACAAGGTTGGATTGCCTTTTACACTTTTGAGAACATCACAAATGAAGATGGGTACATGTAAGTTATATGTACTCATGTACACAAATCTATTAGCCATATATATATATATATATATATATATATATATATATATATATATATATATAGCTGAAGTGATTTTGATACACATGTTATCTAAGGGGCATGCATCACATACACAAGGTTGGATTGCCTTTTATACTTTAGAATATCACAAATGAAGATGGATACATGTAAGTTATATGTACTCATGTACACAATTCTATCAGGCATATATATATATATATATATATATATATATATATATATATATATATATATTGGTAGTCCGTTTCACCCTCTTTAGCTGTGGTAGGCATTTAGACTTTTGTAAGGCTAGTTTGTTAAGTTTTTGGTGGATGGTGGATAGAGAGTTAGTATGGAGTGGTGTTGCAGTTTTCAATGGAGTGTCGGTATGATTGATTGAGTAGGAAGGACTGATTTGTGTTTGGATAAATGATGGAGTGGGTGATTAGAGCAAATTAGGGTTTGTGATTAAGGGTTGATAGGTGTTAATTTGTTTAGGAAGAAGGGGGAATGATCAAGTAAATCTAATTAAAATCAATTTAATAATACTAGATAACTTACTATTTACCGACGTAGCTGATGGTTGTACTTTGAGAGTGTCGAATGCCAAAGCACGTCAACATCTTTTGATCTTACTTTAGACAAAGAAAGGATCTTTGATTATGATTCAAAGAGGGAAGAACATGCACACATACTTTATCTTAACAAAACACAAATGGGAATTTTATTGGCAACTGGAGGATTTACACTCAAAAATATGTGAAAACTAAGAACACATTACTATATAGACAAAATTACAACATAAGTGAAGTGGAGGAAGGATTACAAGACTTGGAAATTCTATAAGGAAGGATAATTTTGAACTAAGACACTTCCTACTGCAAGAACTAAGCTTAACAAGCAATGAGAGCTCTTTGGGTGGAAGAGTGTTGTAGCTATCACAACTCTTGTTTGTTCTTCAACTTCTTTACCTTTTATAGGTCTTTCTGATGTTGTGGACGAATTCACTTCTCTTTCCACTTGTTCGCTTCAGTTTGTGTCTTTGAAAAGTGTTTTTTGTTACATGAGTGGTGATATTTATTGTGTTTTTCATGTGCTCTTTTGTCTTTGACTTTTGAAAAATATCCTTCATCTTCTTTTTCATATGCCACTTGTTCTTTTTTAGCTTTGAGTCTTGACAAGTGTCTTTTGTCTTTAGGTATAGGGAAGAGCTTTATTGTCTTTTCTTCTTTAGTCACTTCTTCAACAAGGTATTTGTACCCATTGTTTTGAATCGAGTAATCTATAACAGTCATCTCCATTTTCGAAGTTACTCTCTCTTTAAGTAATATCTAGAATTGGAATAATTCTGGATCTAAGATTTCATCAAATATAATTAATTAAGAATTGTCCATGTTAGGTTCTCTTATACGAGACTTTTTCAATAATTTTATTTTCTTATATGGAGGTCTCCTTTTAGTTTCTTGATCAATAAGATAATTAGAAACTAGGATGGATACTAACTTTCCCTTTAAAATATGGTATGTCTTGAATTTGTCCCACCATTTAATCAATGTTGCCTTACTAGGTTAGGGTAAAAAGGCATTAGTTTCTTTTTCCCATTTCCATTGCATAATCCATGAGATTCCATAAGAACAACAACATCTTAGTATTTTAATATCTTCTTGATCTAAACATTCAAATAATGAAATATAATTATTAAGCTTTATGGGAATATTTCATGAGTAGCTCCATAATTTTTTCAAATTATGTAGAAGAACCAATTTGGTAAGTTTTTCCTATAAGATCATTGTATGAACCATGAATGAGTCACTTGACTACTTTGAATACATAAGACATTTTTTCTAGGCATCTTGATAGTCCCAATAATTGTAGTATTGGGGCTGATATTTGTCTTTAAATCTTCTTAGAATATTAAGATTGCATTCATTGTTCCATTCTAAAATGGTGATAATTTTTTTGAATTTTCAACTTGGGATAAAGATATCATTTTTTTGTTTATTTGTCTCCAAAATTATAAAATATTTTTATATTACCAATTTCTATGAGATTTTTTCATAATGAAAGTGATTCTTTCCAAACAATGTCAGAATAAAATTATGTTTATCAGGAAGGTAATTTTGTAGTAAAGTTTTTGTTTCTTTGGATAAGTCTTCATTTTCTAAAGTTACTATATGTATTGATGCTTTGAATATGAATTTTGATATTTGTTTTGCTGGTAAATCTATTTCCACTTCATCGTTACATTCCTTAGTAGAAATACTTGATTCTGGACATACCCCTGGGATATAGTCTTTGGATGTTGATGCAGACATATTCTGTGATTTCTGTGATAAAGTATGAAAAGTCATATGAACTACAAGAAAAGTTAATTCAGAACATCTTTTTGATATGACTCTTGTGAATAGTAAGTGTATTAATGAAATTATCTTTCTAATCTAATGCAACTCTTATTGTTTTTAAGAACATAAGTTCACGCATCTTCCTAAACTCAAAAGTTACAACATTATTGTTAATCTGAGTATGAACCCCTTGTTCACTTACTAATATTGGGATAATTTATTAAGAAAGGGTGTCCCAGTGATAATATCCTCAATTATATTTTGTGGAAGGATAAATGATGTTTTAATAATATTATTGTTGATGCATATGTGAGCTTTAGAAATTTTATGTTTTACTTTGAGTTTATCTTTCGTATAAGAATTAACATGATGATTAGTTGTTTCATAATATTTTGTTGGTATAAAATTTTCTCTTATACTATTAAAATCAGCTACAGAATCAAATAAAGCTATTTATTCTAGGGTAAAGTCATTAATTTTTATAGTCACTTCACCTTTTCATTTTCTCTTGACAAATTCTTGAAGATTATTAACAAAGGAATCTTCATTATCTTCTCTTGTTTCATCAATTTGGTTTTTATTTGAGCACTCTCCATGCATTGTATTAAATATATGTTCATCCTCATCATCATCATTATACTTTTCATATACATATTTTTGATAATTTTCAACCTTATCTTTAAGTTTAATGATTTCTATTTTGATATTGTTTTGTTCTTTTCTTAAATCTTGTATAGAAATGTGTTTATCATTACCTTTTCATGTTCAATTATTTTGATTACATGATCAAATGAGTAGAACTCATTTGCTTTTGATTCTATTTTATTTGTCAAATTTTTATTTCCAATCATATTGAGATATTTTGCAAGTTTAGTGCTTCTTTTTTGTTTATCTTGGATGGAATCTATGGTTTCAAGTATAAATTGTTGTTCACTAGTTAAGACATGAATTCCATCTGATGATGTTTCATTGCTATAATAATTACACTGACATCCTTCTTCATTCACTGATTATGAGGATTCATTTAGATTTAATTTATTAACAAAAGTATCAAGTTCTTTTTTCGTAACACTTTATGATTCTAGTAATAATTCGTTAACCTTTTTCTTGAAATCTCATTTGAAATATTTTTTTGCATAATGCCCTTTTTCGTTACAATTGTAACACATTATGTTTTTCATATTATCTTCTTTTCTTGTTTGTTACTTTTTTGTATAATTCTTCTTTAATTTGTTACTATCTTCACTAAACTTCTATAGATTTTATGTCATTTCTTTTCTTTTGAAAACTCCATGTCACATCCAAATTGATAGTAAAATTCTCCTAGTTCCTTTTTATCTATTGTCTGTTATTTTTAATTGACATTTTAATTTATAGTCATTATAAAGAGATAATCATGTTTGGTTTATTATTTGTATTATTTCTCCATAGCATATGTGTTCTAGAGGGACAATGTTATTATATGCTTGTCTAATATGTTCTCTTACCTTGTTAGGAAATAAAACAGGTACTCCAGATAAAACTTTTCTTTCCAAACAACAGAATTACAATCTGTAAATTGATTTTTTTAGAAAAAAGCATATTTATACCAAAGAAAATCACTCAGACTCTTACATCTTAATTTCATTAGTTATTCTCTAAGTTTTTCTAATATAGTGCCATTATGGCCTATAAAATGTTGAAATTATGTTTACTATTAGAGTATATTCTGCATCTGATTGGGCTTGACCATTTTCTAACTTAATTTGAGAACCATGCTCATTTCTTTTTGTAGATTGAAATATTTCTTGTCTGTGCATCTCACTAAGATAATTAATCCACAATCTTCTTAACTAAACCATAAATGATGAAGTTATCACTTGGACAATTATGGTTTCAGGGCTACCATGATCTCGACAAGTATTGGCATAAATCAACATTTGATGGAAAATTTGTAATATTTGGTATTATAAAAATCCATCTAAGTTCCATTCTATAAGAGATCAGACATCAAATTGGCATAAATTAAGATCAAGATTTTATTCAATTTGTAGATCAATCGGTGTTGATCTAGAATATTAATTTTTGTTTTTGAAAATCGAGTAGTTTTACCAAAGCTAATTGTATTTAGTTGTAGATCCTCAAGTATCTCTTCTTCATTTGAGTAAGAGGAGTATCCATATATTGTATTAATGGTTGGTTTTTTGAAGATTTATTTGGTTTATCCGACGTGATTTCATGTGTTAATTCATCAATTTATTCATTGAACTTAATGGGTGCCTTATTTCTTAATATAATATTTCCAGTCATAGTTTGAAGAACAAGTAGTGGCAATTTTTTTGTTTCTATTTGCTTTTGATATATTGGTACTTTGCCAATATCAATAAGCATTGTTTATATACTTTCAGTTTGTTTGCTAAGGGTTTGAAGATTTACATTTGTATAGTTATTTTGTTTAATTATATGAGATATATGGTGTGTTTTAGTTGGTTGTTGACTATATTCCATTAGTTTTAATGAACTGACCTTGATGTCATTTTCTTCAAAATTTATAGCTTGAAAAGATGGATGGATTAATTCAAGTTCTTCATCTTTTAAAGCATGTTTCCATGTTAAGAATAGTTTTCTATTACCATAATATGATTCTCACTTGGTAGAGTAGGTAACATTTCTTTAAGTATATCAAGATAATTAGTTTCATACCAATCAAAGAAATATATATTCTCACTTAATTGTTCATTTGAGAATACCATAGATCTCTTATAGCCGACCTTTCATATTTGTCAAAATGTGTAAAATACCATTTTACTTTTAGTTTATTATTATCATATGAAAAGTCTTTCTTTAATAATTCTTTATTAATTTCAAAGTTGTTATAGTTGTCTTCAAGTAGAGATACAACTTTGAAATGGGATTCAGAGGGTTCATATTCACTATGTTCATATACTGGGTAGGTTATTCCTGTAGGTCTTCTATTCATAGTGCTAGATCATTCAAGTTTATTGTGATCTATATCTAAATATGAAGAAGAACCAACATCTAAGGTGTTTTCCCAAAAATGAGATGAATAGTATTTATTATTTTAGAAGGAGAGAAACTTATTTCTACATGACCATTAATGTGCTCGATAATGTTTTGTATTTGGGTATTTTCTCTAGGTGCATGTGCATTTGCTTGTGGCATGATCCAATTTTCTGGGAGCTTAACTTCCTCTCATCGTAAGGCCTTAGTAATAATGTCTTTGCTTCTTATATTGGTTAGAAAAAGAGTTGTAAGCCCCTTTTTTGGGAAAATCAGTAATTCATGAGTTACTGTGTTCATGACCGTGAATTAAACTCTATAACATAGTACAATACTTTTAAAATTTGGATCCATGTCAAATCCTTATGTTTGAACATTCAAGGTTAAGACCTTCAAAAGGCATGGGTCGGAAAGGGAAGCTGAGAAATTAGGAAATGCATTAAAGTAAATAGGTTTGTCATCTAATGTTGATTCTAGAAGTCCAAGAAGGGAATCTGAAAATTTTAGCTGCCTACAATCTCTAAGGCATAGAAGTATAGAAAAATTTATACCTTTTCTAGTTAAGGATTTGGAAGATACTTGGACTACTCATAAATGAATGAAGTTGTATCTTGAGTTATTCTTTATCATGTTTATATCTCTTTTAGGCAGAAGTTGTATGCATTCTTGTGAAGATGTAAGTGATATAGTTATCATAATAGTTTTAATGTAATAATAAGATATCAGTCGAAAGACACCTTAAGAGTAAATGTCTTTTATGGGAACTTTAGGTATTTCCCAATTTTGAAGGGATTGTCCTATATTTTCAAAATTAGTTTGTTGACATTGTTCAAACTATGGAATAGTTTGTATGAGAATTGGTAGAAATTCTAGAGAGTATTCTTTCCATTGGTCTTAGTGATAATTAAGATTAGATGAATTTTACTATAGAAGAGTTGAGAGAGATTCTCTTTCCTTGGAGATAATTGGTGTCCTAACAAAACTCTAAATGCCTACCACAACTAAAGCGGGTGCAACAGGCTACCACTATGACAAGGAGGCCTCAGACCCTTGAACCCCAAGCAAGAAGACTCTAAACCCTCACCCCTTTAGAGAGAGAGACACCCAAGTATATCCCAAACACCCCTAACTTGGCTCTGATACCACTTTAACTTTGGCAAAACTGCTCGATTTTCAAAAACAAAAAAATATTATTCTAGACTAACACCGGTTGATCTACAAATTGAAGAAACTCTTGATCTTACTTTATGCCAATTTTATGGCCAAACTCTTATAGAATGGAACTTAGATGAATTTTTGGAATACCAAATATTACAAATTTGCCATGAAATTTTGATTTATGTCAATACTTGTTGATCTCATGGTAGCCCTGAAACCATAATTTTCCAAATGATAACTTCATCATTTATATATATTATATATACATATATATATTATATACATATATATATTATATACATATTACATATAATATATATATTATATACATATATATACATATTATATATATTATATACATATATATACATATTATATATACATATATATATGTATAGGGTGGTAAATCAAGGCAGCAACTGGGATGCGAACCTGGGTCCCTTTGTTAGGGGACACCGTGCTTGACTACTTGAGCCACTCCTTATTGGCAATATGTATGTATGTATGTATATATATACATATGTAAGTATATATATATACACACATATATATATATATATATATATATAATATAATATATATATATATAGATATATATATATATATATATATATATATATATATATATATATATATATATATATATATATATATATATATATATATATATATATATTGCAGTGACCTATTGCGGTCTGCGGACCGTGATGTTTCTGTGTGTTCTCACATGCCTCACATTGAGTTCTAGTCTTTATTATAGTCGGCCATGTTGTTTGTCTCTTGCTTCGTAGCAAAGCCACTAATTTTTCATATTGATCATTGTCTCTTTATACGCCGAGGTATAGACACAACAGCTAGTGACTAACTCGATCAGGTGCGGTCAACCGATCAGTCAGTTGATTATAGGTGGAAGGTGAACAAAGGGACATAAACACTCACGTTGCAGATAGATCTAGAGATCATGTTGTGAAGAAGCTCCTCAACAAGGCCTATGGGCAAGGGCAGAACCATGGGACGGGCAGGGGCCATGCCCCCCCAATATATATATATATATATATATATATATATATATATATATATATATATATATATATATATGTATATATATACATACCTTTGTAATGTTATATTAATAATACATATTATGTATACTTGATAAAAATATAGTGTATATATGCATATATGCATATCTTTGTACTGTTATATTAATATTATATATTATGTATACCTGGTACTATTCACAAACATGAAATTGGTAGAGTGGCATGTAGTTGCTACCATATTCAAGAGGTCTCAGGTTGAAATTCTTGTGTGTTTATTATTCATTTTTCAGAGTACATACAAAATACAATTGGTATACATATTCAATTTGATACAACAACACACATAATTTGACTTGGTGTAGTAGTTAACATGTTTGTTGTTGTACTTGAGATCATTGGTTCCAATCCTATATTGAGCATTTAAAAGTTTTTGGTCCCCCAACCACCAACTTCTGGTTCCGCCACTGCCTACGGGTCTAGAAAGTTATGTCGGCTCCCCTTTATAAATATCGATCCATTGTCCCCCACTCCTTGCTTGTCGGTGCCTTATGTCCTTCTAGCGCGTGTGCAAGATTTGCTAATGTGCTATTATAGTCTACTTCCCATCTGAAATTAATTCTATTTTGTGTGCATTTTGCAATTGTTTAATTCAAAAACTGATTGTGTGAGAATCATGAGAGTGGTTGTTGTAGATGCCTATAAAATTGCCATGAATTACTTACTTACAATGTGATCTTACACATCCATAGAGTTTGTGATACAAAAATTAATAATATTTTTATAAAAATGAGTCTTTGTGTTATGAATCTGGTCATCTCATTGTAATTTGATATCTTTTTGTTATAGTTAACATTATTTTTACAATAATGAGTCTTCATATTATAAATTTGGTCATCTCATTGTAGTTTGGTGTCTTTTTATTATAATATTTGATCCACCGGCTCGTGTAACTAATATATGGCCCTTATATATATATATATATATATATATATATATATATATATATATATATATATATATATATATATATATATATATATATATATATATATATATACAGTTGAGCTACAATACACTCGAGAATATAGGGGCTCTTGTACACCTTAGTTTTTAGGTGTTGGAACAAGATCCAGATGAAAGCAGGAAAAAGGCAATTCCTTCAGTTTCCAGCCCTATTAACGATGTTGCTGGGTCTCTGACTCACAGACTCCCTGTGACTCCCAATCCTCTCTCTCCCAACTAATGCTAACAACCTCTCTCTTCCCCCTCTTTCCTCTCGCCTCCTCCTCCTACAATCGTGTGATGGCTCTCAACAGACCCTGCCAGGGGGCATTGCTCAACAAGACAACACTCTCAATAGACCCTGTCAGGTAGACCAAATTCCTTCCTCTCTGCTACCTCCTAACCGCAGACGGAGACCCACACAACACAACAGTCGGAGAAGCATGCCACCAGCAACCACACAACAGCAGCCAGAGACCCGCAACCACACAACAGTCAGAGACCCGTAGCCGGATCTCTTCCACATGTTTCCTCTCACCTCCTCCCATAGCCACACGACGACTCTTCAATAGACCGTCTGACAATCTACATTGGGGGGCATTGCTCAACAACACATGGTCATCGGCGGCACGACCATCTCCCCGATCCCCAACCCAACCTCGAAAACCAGCTTGTGTGGAGGATGGAACGAGTGACTGCATAGTGGTGGGCGAATGAGCAACTGCGTAGAGGAAGAGCCCCTTTCTGATCCTCTGTCTCCACCTACAACAATGACTGGCTACGATCAACAACAGGCACCAAGTGTGTAAAGAAATCGATTTTATTCCTCGATTGGTCAAGCAAATAGTACACGACTTCATTTCCTATAAGCACGTTAAGCTACTGTATTGATCTTATTTCTAAATTAGTTAAGCTTGACAGAAAATAGATAGATTGATCATGTCGCCATGCCACTTGTTATTCAGTTGTTTGTTGTTCATTACATTTTGGGACTGAATCAGTGAATATTTACAGTGATGGACTTTTCTACTGATGCCGATGGCATGACCGGCATAGATTGGTTAGCATATGAAAACCCAATTGAAGGAGCTAACAATATATGTGTCATGGTAAATACTCATTACAAAGTTTATATACATGCATTCATTAAATTTGTGTGTCTTTGTTGGTAAGATTTCTTTCTCTTGTTTTCTTAGGATGATGGACCAGTTGAACTTGATGAGGATGAGAGGGATGATGATGAGAGGGTTGAAGTACAATCTAATCCAAATCCTTATATAGGCTTGCAGTTTGAGTATGTTGAAAAGGTTGAAGAATTCTATAATCAATATGCTTACAAGGTTGGGTTCAACATTCGTAAGGGGAGTCAATATGTTTCTGCCAAAACAAAACAAGTTACTAGTAGAGTATTTGTATGTTCACTGGAAGGTTAACAAAAAATAAAGAAGACCGGTGATGATGATGGAAAGGGTACTCCAGAAAAAGATATGCCATCTTCATGAACAGGTTGTAAGGCTCGAATGTGAGTGAAGCAAGAATTGGACACAAAGTGGGTGGTCACAAGTTTTGAGAAAGAGCACAATCATGAACTCACTCAAAGTCCATCTAAGAAGTGGTTTCATTGATCACATCGACATATGTTAACAAAGGTTCGGGAATTAGTTGGTGCTATGCATGACCAGAATATTTCTACTGCTCAGATTATGTCTCTCTTAGCTAGTCTGCATGGTGGTATTCGTAATGTGAGTTTCATTAGAAAGGACCTAAGCAATGAGCTTGTATCCTTGTGAAGGAAATATATAGGTGTTGATGTTTCCTCCACTTTGGAGCATTTTAGAAAAATGCAAGCAATTAATCCGTTATTTTATTATTCAGTACAATTTGACAAAGAAGGATGTACACGTAATATCTTCTAGGTGGATGCTAAGTCAAGGATGGCATATCAAGCATTTAGTGATGTGATTACTTTTGACACCACATATATGACTAAGAAGTACAACATGCCATTTGCACCATTCATAGGTGTGAACCACCACAAGCAGTCAACTTTATTTGGGTGTGCTTTGCTACGTGATGAGACAACTGATTCTTTTATTTGGGTATTCCAAACATTTTTAGATGCCATGTATGGAAAACACCCTAAAGCAATACTAACCGATCAAGATCCAACAATGAGGAAGGCGATTCACATAGTTTTTCCTGATGCAGTTCATCGATGTTGTCAGTGGCATATAATGAGAAAAGCACATGAGCACCTTGGTGTAATATATGGGACAGTTGTTGGTTTTGCTGAAGAATTCCAATTGAAAGCAAGCAATTGAAAGCAAGCAAGAAATGTATACACAAGAACAGTTTACAAAGACTTTCGAAGGAAAATGAAGAAGACAACTAGCTATGACATAGAAGAGGTGATCAAGGACTCCTTATATCACATTATATACATTTCTGAAGAGGAGAATCACTTCAAGACAAGAAAGTACCACAAGGTGACCTTGACAAGAGAATTAGATGAAATATCTTGTGATTGTAGACATTTTCAGTTTATTGGCATTCTATGTTGTCATGATCTCAAGGTATTATTATTTCTAAATTTTCATAAGATTCCACCAGTATATGTCTTGGAGCGTTGTACGATTAATGCAAAAAAGACAAGGATGCTCTTGTTGACGCAACTCAAGTAGAAATGGGAGATAGTACCATGTTGAGTAGGTATAACATCTTGTGTAGATCATCCATGAGATTGGTTGGCTTAGCTTCTAAAGAAATGGATACTTACATGATGGTGCAAAAGACGTTTCAAAATTCATATGATGAAGTGGTTCAAATGCAGCAAAAAGTGGATTCAGCTTCTATAGATGAAAGGATGCCCTCATCCCAGACTTATATTCCTACTCAGGGGATTTAATATGTGCCATTGCTTGTATAAGCACATAACCAAATCAATGCAAAAGATCCTATAACATCACAATGTAAAGGGACTAGAAAACCACAAAGGTTTAAACCACCTTCTGAATTAAAAGCAAAGAACATATAGTATATGCAATGAAAAAGGTCACAACAGTCAGACATGCAAGCATGGGGTATTACCACTTATTAATAAATTTATTAAAAGTAAATGCAAGCATGGGGTAATACTACCAACTAATTTTTTTAATCTTTTTTTTGCTTGGTTTCCAGAGAAACAAGGATGCATCGACCTCTTATGGGATAGAAGAAGAGGTTGAAGAGTCAAGCGAAGACTAATTCAACAATGTTATTACTATGTGTCCGTGCATTTGTGTACACTTGAGCTATAATTCAACAATCATCAATGTGATCATATCTGTAACATTTATGACATTGTGAGGTTGAAGAGTCATTCAACAATGTTATTATTGTTTATCCAAGTGAATTTGTGTACACTAGAGTTGCAATTCAGAAATGTGCATTTGTGTACACTTGAGTTGTATCCAAGTGCATTTATGACAATGTTATTTATTTAATTTGACTTAATGCTTACTGCGTGCTTGTTCCAATGTGTTGTGTTCTTTGAAAAAATGATTTGATGCTTGTTGTGTGATTCTTTGAATGTGTTGTGTTATTTGTTGTTGTTGGTTCAGTCCTGTTGTCACGTTCCGACCTTATTGATGTTGGTTCAGTGTGTTCATACCAAGAGAGAACACTGACATCTTGCTTGCTTTTTGGGAGTTCAGTGTGTTGGACCGATCTCTATGCTTGCTTGTTGTTTTGCAGCATCATAAGTTTGCTATTTTCCAGCAATTCAGTGCCAACTTGATGTCTTTTATAGCCTTGACTTGGACATGGATAGCTTGTTTATGAGTCATTTAAAAAAAAAGGGCAACAAACTTATCGTGATCAATCAGCTGAGAACAATGGCTAAAGAAATGCTAGCCCAATTCATACTGAGCATACTGATATAATTTAATAAAATTAAGATCCTGTAAATCAGATGAGAACAATTGCTACAGAAATCCTAGCAAATTCATACTCACACATCATGGTTTCATTATCACTCTATCTGCAAGACCACCATCTGATTATCATTCTCAATTACAATTCTCAAGAGCAAGTTCATCTAGAATTTAATTCGTCATCATATCCTCAAGGGAGGTGTAAATATGAAATAAGAAATTTTATGCATTAGCTACCAAGTTGTTGCAGTAGCAAAATAATAGAGCATGCTAATGTCATGACTCCGTGTGAGAAATATAGAAACATCTCCAAACATAGAGAATAATATTTGGATGTCATCCAACATGGATTGAAGAAGAACACATTGATTCATTAATAAAATGTACCAATTCATTAATTCATTCATGATATTACAAACTGACCCCATACATAGATGGTCCAACACATAGATGATTGGATACATAGACAATCCCATACATTGATGATCCCATACATAGATTCATCAACACAACTCACAGAACACACAGAACTCACAGTTCTCGCAGAACTATTTATAGAACAATAGAATACAACACACCACCAATAAAATCAAGCAACAATGATATTTCCGAGTTGCTATGAATTCTTTGTTCTTTCTCTTGTCCAATTGTTCTTCAAGTTGTATGCTTTTTTTTATCAAATCTTCAACTTTGGTTGTTGCATCCACCAAATGAAAAAAATCACAATGTGGGAAACCTCGCTTATTAGATTTCAGACAATGAAAAAATTTCCTTCCAAAATTCTTCTTAGTCTAAGCTATTCGAATTTTAACCTACTCACCACAATCACAATGTATCATCCCCGTGCCTCCATAAGACCATATTGGCTGGTGGAGGTGTATCTACTTCTCTGTGAAGACATAGTTGCGAGATCGTCAGGAAAGGGGACAAAAGAACGGGTAGGCGTTGGCGTTGGATTCTAGGTGTGTGACGATGGCTAGGTCCGCGTCTATGCCTCGGCGATGATGGCGTCTAGGGCTGGGTGAGGCTGGGAGAAGATGTTGTCTTGCTTCTATTGTTGTTCTGCAGCCTGCGGGTCAGCTGCTGCAGATGTGAGGCTACCAGTGTGCGGTGTGCGGCTGTTGGTGTTCCTCCGCGTCTAGGCTGCAGGTCTCCGGCTGTGGGTCTGTGCGGCTGCAGATCTCCAGCGGAGACCTACTAGTGGTGTGTGGCTGCTTGTGTGTGGCTGCTGGCGTCTGCGGCTAGGAGGTAGCAGATAGGAAGGAAAATGAAGAAGCAAAGGAAAAGAAAGAAGCGGAGAGGAAGGAGAAGCGAAGAGGAAGAAGGAGCGGAGAGATGATCGGAAGAATGAAGAACAAAAGAGAGAGGAGAAAGGTGAAGGAAATTGGGGAGAATGAACGGAAGAGAGAGGAGAAGGGAGAAGGAAATTGAGGAGAATGAACGGAAGAGAGAGGAGACAAGCAAAGAAAATGAGAAGACAGGTCAGCGTTAACGCCGTTAGTCTTGGCATAAGCCTGATTCTTTTGAAATTGCCTTTAGATCTTGATCCAACGCCTAAAAACTGAGGTGTACAAGAGCCCCTATACACTCGAGAGTATTTTAGCTCAACTCTCTCTCTCTCTCTAGCTGAAACAACTGGTTTTGTCCTCCATGTTACATTAACGACGCGCTGGACTCTTGTTGCCAATAGATTTCTTTAAATCACCAAACTCTCAGCGGCCATAAGGTTATAGTCGTAGACGACTAATAATAGGCAATTATGGCCTATTTGGTACGTAGTGAATGGAGGGGAGGGGAAAGAGCTTAAGCTGTTTGGTTGCACATGGTGAAGGGGAAGGTAAGAGAATGAAAGGGAAATGATCAAATTTATTTCCAGTGCCACCAAATCGGAGTGAAGACAAGGGGAAGGTGAAAGACTTGGCGAGAAAAATTTATTATAAACTTTGGAGGGAAATATAGAATGTTGAGGGAAAATATAAATAATATGGCAAAAATCCTTGTATAGTTTACAACTAATGAGAAAAAACACATGTAGTCTCTCACCTCACTTTGAGAGAATACAAAATGTTGCGGTGGGAGTTGGAGGGAAAAAATAGAGGGAAAAACTAAAAATAAAAGAAAACTAGAATTAATGTAGCACACATTTGAAAAAAACTTAGAATGTCTAGAAAAATGTTGGTAGAGAATACTGAAAGTTTGAGATAAATATTTTTGTAACATAATAACGTAAGGAAAAATAGAAAATGAGGGAATTGTGGAGGAAAGTGGAGGGAACTCTCAAGTTGTGGAGATAATATCAATAAATGGAGGAAAGTACACGTATAACCACCCAACCACCCGTTTGCATCAGCAATATTTTACACCACATTAGAGATAAGAAATCTATTTTCTTCTTTAATAAAACAATTATATGAATAACTATATTTTGATCACATGTGAGTTTAATTTATCTTAATTTTTTAGGTACTAATATGTGTGTGGTGTATGTAAATTTTTGGAATAATATGACTTGTTAAAAAATATCATATTTTTTTTATATTCTCTCCCTTCCCCTCCCCATGCTAACCAAACAGACTAAAATAAGTGTCCCCTTCCCTTCCCTCGCCTCCCTTCCCTTCCCCTCCCTCAATCCCCTCCCCTCCATTCACCACATACCAAACATAGCTTTAGGGACGATGACCAGACCAAAAGACCTAGCTTTCTAATAGAGTTGAAAGTTGTTCGAGGCCGAAGGCGCAAGAAAATTAGAACACGCCGCCGTCCACCTTTGAATCGACATCAGAAAATGTTTGCGTTCTCGTCCTCACGCAGTTGCCAATTTGCGATTTCATATGGGAGGGCGTACTTTTCTAGGCCTAGAAAGGGCGGTGGTTACCAGCAAGCGCTATCTTTGACGGGTGCTTTTCCGCCTTGAGGGAGGGTAGAATACGGGGGTGCCATGCTGGACAGCCAGCTACAGATACAATATCACAGTTGAAGAAGCATAATATCTAGGAACTCTTCGTCATGAGAAGTTTCCCACTGTAGCTACATGCAGTGGGATGTACACCGACATCGGAGGGTTCCCAAAGTTGGCACTTCACGTTCAAGGAAATCATGATCAAAGCAAATGACTTTCCTGATTTTCTCTTTCCAATTACTTTCCCACCGGATGCTGCTAGTTCAGGCAAGGACCAGATGATAGACACAATCTACATCACTTTTGCCTTGTCATGGTTTACAACTCCAATAAGTTTCATAGATCATATTAATGTGTGTTACCCGTTTGAAGTACCTCCATCTAAAGACATGGTGAGCGAACTTCTGCATTCCATATCTACTGTATTCAATTCCTACAAAGTCCCAAATGTATAAATTTTGCACTTAATTGTTCCCCAACATAGAGATATTTTTAGAGCTCATTTGCACTTAAAGTAATCTTTGAAGTTACCTCGTATCCTCAATAAGGCTCCATATAGGAACAATAAATCTGTATGCTTTGTATGTGCCTTTCTCCTACATTTTAGGTTGGGAACTGTATAGAACTTGCACCATAAATGGATACCAATAAATTTCAACATATACAAGAAGATGTGCCATACCTGGGTTAGCCTGAATTACTCTTTTTTAGAAAAAATGATGCATGGGTTCTACAATTGACAGATATTAAAAAAGGGACACCTCTGAGACAGCAAGTTCAGGACAACATATTTGAACTCAGATTCTATACCTCAAATTCGAGAAAGGTATGTTTCGATATATTTTCTTTATTCTCTAATGAATTGACATTCACATATCACGTCATAATTTTATATTTTGCCCGCCACCAAGAAGATAATAAGATCATGACTTCTCTACTGTATTTTTAGTATATTATTGTTGAGTATGTTGTTGAAATATAAAATAGGCTTATACCCATAATGCCTTTATAATACAGAACACATAGCGAATGGATTACTACTTCTTATGGATTTTCATCAGTTTCGAGAAAAACAATATACTAGAAAAATAGAGTCTATATATGGAAAAGAATTGTGATACAATGAAACCAATATAAATTCACATATATCTTAGTTACTAATGTGTCTCTTCAAAATATTTTATAGCATACATTAGAGGTTTTATGTACTCCAACATTGGTAGTAAGCTTTGGAGACATAAAGGGGAAATGTATGTCCACCCATTTTGTAGATTTGGCTAGATCACCTTGTTTGAAGTTTGATTGGCCCCAACGGGTTATCTACGCATTAGTATTAGATTTTTAACCTTGAATGACTCAAGGGTGGTGTTAGATGCCTTCTACACAGTCATAATCAATGATATATTTTTTGGTGCGAATAATCAATGATATATTAATAATTCAATGCCTTAGTATGCATTCTAGATAAACCTATCTATTTTAATGCTTAGCAAGTGTGGGAGTCAAAATATTTGACATGGGAACATCACAATGTACACGGATGTTCCAGACAAATATATGTATCATTTTCATCTATCTGGATACTATATCACCATTATATGCAAGAAACAAATCCTTGATTTATATCCACTACTTATAACAATTGTAGTCAAATTTAAGAAACAAATCCTTGATTATCTCCACTATTTACAATAAGTGTTGCCAGATTTACCCTTCTAACACTTTGTTAGTTGATTTAAGGCCCAACTTGTGGCCTTTTACTGTATTAGAAGGTGTTATCTTTTATCCAAAACTTTTATTTGTTTTGATATCACATTTTGGTTTGAACAACATTTCCTTAGCTACGTGATAATAAAGATTGCACTTTATAAGTGTGGAGTTGACAACTATGCATTGTGATAGTCGGGTGGTGTGTTGTTTACATTCAGCGGTTATCAAAACTTTGCTCATTCACATTATTATAAATATAGATCCATGGTTGTTGAAACACATTGATAATTCATTAATATCATATTCAATACCGAGAGGAACTATATAACCATCATTTGAACTATGCCATCATTGCTAAAGAACTGAATATGAAAATCTTGTTGTTTATCAACTTTTTAAATTGAAAATTAGTACTATACTTGCATTGATATTTCAAAAAATGTCACACTCTTTGTTTTCTTGGAATATTCCAAAATTAACACCTCATGTAGTTATATTTAGTTGTATGCTTAGAATTTGGACGCTTTGACTATCTTTTCATTGACCATTCTGTATAATATATTTTTATTCACATTGTCATTTATTATTCTAAGATATAATCCATGTAATAATATATATAGATACCTTTACAAGGAGAGCTGACATTATGCAGAGTCATGTAGAAGGGAAAAATAAGTCTTAATGACTACTATATTAACTAATAGTCAAGATTATTAATGATTATAGAATCAATGGGATCTCCTACACTGACGAACACTATTTTTGTATTTTGATCATTGTGTGTTATAGCATATCTCTGAAGGTTGTAGGGGTAGGTGGTGGTTTCAAGATGTGCAATCATTTTCTATTAAAAACTTTTTAAAATACATAAATAGTATGTGAGGGTGTATCTCACCACAACATTCCATGAATATGTACTCATTCCATTACATCAAAGCAGACAACTCACAGTTGTAGCCAATATGAGTTGAACTTGATGTCTTCCCATTACCAAATAAATGCCAACCAACTCAGTTAATCCACATCAGCATGTACCATGAATTGTTTAGCTATAAAAAACCTCCTAAATTTCTCGTGTGCTATTGAGGTCATCCCTCCCAACTCCCTCCAAGGTTGGCTGGTATGTACTTGTTATTAATCATCCTTTTTTATTATTTTTATTTACATGGCTATAATATCCTTGAAATAGGATATATGATGCTGTAAGATTTTGTTAAATGTAATGGATATATACTGACATAGGTTAAATGATTCTAGCTAGGTGCATGTGCCTTATGTGTGAATAATAAACTAACCAAAAATGACTTTGAGTAAGAATATATAGAGTAAACATGACTGCAAATGGTGAAAATATATTGTAGAAGAAGGATGTGCTGATGATTAATGTTACAAGCTTGCAAAATAATCAATTTATAAGTAAAAAAGTATACAACCCATGCTTCCAATTGATTCCAGGTTTCATTAGATCTTCAAACACTAATACACTATCACATCTAATATTTTTCTTCAATATCTAATAGTAGACCCAATTTATATCATACCTAAACGTCATCATATCCATGTTCATATTGTTTTTTGTATATATTCACTAAATGTATTCTTCTGGTTATGTTACTAACATCCATCTTCAATTCATTAACTGAGATGTGCAAAACACGTGTACTTAATTGTGTGTGTATATATATATATATATATATTTACTATATATATATTACTAACATCCATCTTCAATTCATTAACGGAGACATGCAAAACATGTGTACTTACTAGTGTGTGTGTGTGTGTGTGTTTGTATATATATATATATATATATATATATATATATATATATATATATATATATATATATATATATATATATATATATATATATATATATTAGAAGATGAGAAAAACGATGTTATGGCATGTGGAATATTAAAGAGTGCATGGTGACATAGTTGAAGTGAGTCCTTTTGCTTTGGTGCAAGAAACTCTTCTATTGTATATCAGTTCACTTTTAATTGGATTGCTCAATACTTATAATTATAATGGCTCCATGAAATCGATGGCGGATAACTTTCTTTTTTAAGACTTATATTACACTTATTGATTATGTCTTTTCTTTAATTCTTCTCTATTTTTGTAGCAAAAGGTAATGAAGAGTTAAGCTAACTCTTTGGATGCTCTTAATGCTTAGACACCGTTTAAGGTTCACGGTTGTTGCCATTTGCAGCAAAAATGCATGTCTGCAGCATTACTATTACCAGGTGGAGACAGGAAGGGGAGGGAGGCATAATGATGTGGGTCCATCTTCATCCACATGTTTCTCATCCCTGCTTTGTAGTTTTGATTTCGGTGGTAGGACATAGACATTGGCGTACTCAAGAAAATTGTTCAAAAAGAGTACCATCAAGGGCGGAGCCAGGGGCAAGAAGGGGCCATGCCCCCCCCCCAGAAAAATGAGAAATGAATATATATATATATATATATATATATATATACATACATATATATATGTATATACATACACATTTGTAACTTCAAGTAAATATATATTACATATCGATGCCTTGTCAATCACAAATTTCGGCTGGCCTATTGGTGTGTGGCGTATCACCTGAGTTGTGCAGCCCAAGTTTGAATCACCACGGTCGCAATTTTTATTTGCGCTCTCCACATGTGGACAGTAATATGTATATAAGTATAGGTTCTCTTATTCATTAACATGAAATGTGATAATGGCGTAGTGGTGTGAGTCATATATCCTAAGCTACATTGTGCGAGTCTGAATCACAGTTGTGATGTTTTTATTTGTGTTGTTCACATGTGAATGGTGCTATGTATATCAATATGTATGTGCTTTTATTTATAAATATTAATTGTGACAATGGCCTAGTGGAATGTAGCTAATTGCTTTGAGAATAAGGTTTGTGGTTCAAATCCTCATGGATGTGTCTTTGATTTTTTTTCTCTCCATTATATAAATTTAAAACTCATAATAGAAATTAATCCTTAACATATTGTTCCCCGCCACCAATACTTAAGTGCTGGCTCCGCCCCTGAGTACCATTTAAGATAAGAACATGCAGGAGATAGCTTAGTACTTAGGACACTACCACATATTTTTCTTCAACTAAGCACATGTTTATATAAAAATATATATATATTTTAATTAGAAGTAGGGCAGGTGTCCGCTTGTGTTTGTGGCTCCGCCACTAGACATAGAGACGCCGGCCGAGTGAGCAATATTACACTAGTTTGGTATCATTGCTAAGAAGAGCACTGTGAACAAGTGGTATACATATCAATATATCATGCATGTCGTTGGCTTGATCACTGGACTGCCCATGGCGCCGCTAGCCGACAGGCGTGGTTATGGAAGAACAATTTTAGCCACATTCATTTATCCATCCACTGTTCTACCTGAAAGTTGAAAAAACATTGTTCTACCTTAAAGTTGAAAAAACATAAGTTTTAATGCATGGAACATATGATCCATTTGTAGCAGATTTTTGATATTATTGTCTTGTAAAAGTCATGGAAATCTTATGTAAAGTGCGTATATCAAATCTGAATGAAAACTCCACCAGTATAGTGCATGACGAACAATGCATTATGTACAATACTATACTAGGCATACAGTCAAGACGTACAACAATAACATCATTCATCAAAATTGTATAGAAAAAGTATATTACTAATAGACACAATGTACAAGAAGTATAAAATACTTCTATAAATCACATATCAAAAAATCATGTATAAAACATTCTATAGCTATATACAGTACCTACATGAACTAATTCACATTTTATTAAAACACATACACATGCAACTAACATATTTTCTGATACATGATGCAGTACACACACATTACATTATCTCAGATATTACACATGTTTATTTTACATGTCACTAAAATATAAAATGTGTAGTACAAGAAGTACACGAAGCATAGTACAAGACGTATTGTGCTAACATTCTGTAATAGATGAAGAATATAGGATGCTCGATTTTAGCACAAATGAAGCGAACCAGCAAGATTGACGAGAGCTGAGAATCAGACAAATATTGTAGTAGTGCAAGAATACTTATGGGATGAAATAAGAATGTCAGACGTACTATACTAATATGGGAACATTTCTGAGATGAAGTGAGACTATTTAATTCAAAACTCTTTCAGCTTCTGCATGGAGTTAATTTGTGTGGAATTAATTCATATAAAAACAATTGAGTCCAGGTTTTTGCAGACTCCAGGGAAAATAGATGGAGTGTAAAGCTGACTATGTGCATCATTACTCTTATGGAACCTCTGCAAGCGATACTGCTCACCTGCTCAGTCGACGTAGATGAAGTGCATCGTGAACCTTGGATGTACGCGTGCGCTCACATGACTACTATCTTAACTTCACTGAGCACATAGTTCGGGCCACACAAGTAGCCACCTACCGATGGTCCCATTTGTACATATTGGGTTGAGGCCGATGCTAAGATCCACCGTCCATCTGTGATATCATCTACGACCTCAGTGAGGTGGATAGAGAGGCGCTAGGTTGGCCATTTTTCCATATAAAAAACCGACAATACAATTACAAATTGTCATCGGTTATGATTTCAAAATTCGACGCCTGTCTCCATACCTGAATTTTTTTTGATCTGGATTACGACATAGTCGTCGGTTATTTTAATAAAAACCAGTGACTAAATCCCTTTCCAAACAAAAAGTGTCTGGCTCATAGTCATCGGTTTGGTTCAGAGTAAAACTGACAATACAACTATAAATTATCGTCGATTATGATTTCATAAACCGACACATATCTTCATACCCAAAAATTTTTTAGCCTGCGTTAGGATATAGTCATCAGTTTGGTATAAATATCCAATGACATAGACCTTCATTGATAGTTCTTTTAAATAAAAGATGACTAAGTATTATTTTTTAATAGTTGCTTGTTGGTTTGCTATCTGGCTGGTCAGTAGGATGTAGAACCTGCAGTTCAGAACATCCTATGATTTCGGCCTAACAATAGGCCATAAACCTATAGGAAGAATATGATCAAGACTATATATACATCATGTGATTCACACACATGTAGAAATACAATTAATTCATTCACATGATTCACACACATGTAGAAACATGCAATTCCAATAATTCATCCATTTTCACATTCATAGACATGTAGAAACCTATGTTTCCAATCATTCATCCATTTTCACATTCGCACACATGTAGAACCACATTCATTCATTCATCTTTACACACACATGTATATAGATCAAATTTCAATATGACAATTCAAAAAAAGTAATTCACACATGTATATATTAGTACCACAATAATATAGAAATAATGACACCAAAGTTTAGAAATGTCATTCTTTATCATCAGTGCCCCAATCATAATAAAAAATCACCTCCCTTTCAAAGGCTTTTTCTCATTGTTCGCTTATGACATCTAATTGTTCTATCGTATAGGGCATATGTACATCTAATAGCTTTTCTCCTCTATTGAAGTCACTAGTTTTAAACACCTACATAGAGAATGACATATATATAATTAACAACTTCTGATATTTTCATATTATCTAATGAGACCATCTTATGATGATCAAGACTATATATTACTTGTTGTATGTTTTTGATGTCTTGTACAACATATCTGACAATCATGTCCATATACTACATATCGTAATATCCACATGTCCAACTGTTGTTTTTACATCACACTATAAATTTCAACATACAAAATGTTACTAAATAAAAATAAGCATAGTTCACATAAATAAAAACATTCTTTTCTTGGAGTCGGGAAACTACATCCACATTCTTTTAAAACTATCACTTTCTTTTCTTGTCCATGTTTCCTCTAACATTTTTGAAATTTTTCAAAGCCCTATACGTTAATGTAACACATTGAATTGCATTAGTAAATAGTCAATATAATAATAGATATTAACAGAAATAAATATAAAAAATTTCTCATGTGTATAATGGCCTTTTCAAATCGTGTCCCAAACGGTCTAATTTGTTCCCATTAGGATCTAGATAATAAACAGTCAACGTCTCAGACAACAACCAGTAACTCCTAATACTTACCTCTAGTGATAAGAAAGTAAAAAATATATAACTCAAAATCCACAATGAAATGTAATTTTCTTAAGTCAAAAATATAAGCAAAGAAAACTTACCCCACATTATATGTAGCTATTATCACACTCTTTTTTGCTTCACCAAAATATTTAAAAGCGATAGAGCAGTATAAGTAACTGATGTAGGGTCTTCATTTACAAGACTGATCAAGGATGGAACTAGTAATCCCACATGAGTCATTGAAAAATCTTTACAGAACCTATGTAAGTGGCTGCAAAATATATATTACATATGCATTAATATATAAGAAAACATATCACCATATATATAAAATGAGGTATATAGATATATAAATTAGAGCTCACTATGTACATAGTTCTATCATACATGAATTCAGCCAAGCATACCAAAATAATTCCAAAATATCTTCTAGAAATATATCATTATCGTATGATTGGCCTATAGCATCCTCCTCCATAGAAATAATAATAGGTGAAGTTTTGGAATGTTCACCTATCCATATTGACATACCTATGCATTGAGGACCTATCGATTTGAATAGGTCCTTTGCAAGCCAACTAGGTACTTGAGGAAGAGGTGAAGGTGGAGGAGGATGAACTGTAGTGGGTTTCTTTCCTTTAACCTGCATATATAATTTCATATCATTTGTCATGTATATACATATACCAATTAACATAATGTAAATTTATACATGATCAATATAGATGACTCCCTCTTTGGGCCACAAGACCACTCCACCTTCTACTTCACCAAGTGTGTCAGCATCTAAGTGGGCATATGGCAATTGATGTAGTCTCCAAGTGGCGAAGACAAGCCTTGGGTTCACACGAACCACACCATCGGGTACTAGAGTTCCATGAATCATGTTCCCTAGAAGGCGTGGGTAAGACTCTCCCTCTACAATGATGTATTCTTTCAATTTTAGACGGCATGGCCTCAACTACTACAAATTTACATAGAGTATGTTATATATATACCTAAACATATCATCTTATAAAGACTAGCTACTATGTCATAAAAATACTTACAACAGACGTGCTCAGTGGTGGGTCTACTATATTACTCCCAACCACCTCTATAAGATTACTCACAACCACCGCTATCGTAGGGGAAGAGCCGCACGACACATGCATTATCTGAGTGGTATCCTGAGACACCTGCCACTTGCTCATTGCTTCTTAGACTCTCTTATCAATTAAATCATCTACCTATACATGGGAAAAATAAATGTTTTTTGATTCCTAAATTCCCTTTGCAATAATATTTGAAAAAAAGAATAGGTTACCTCAGCTTTTGAAAATCCCTCTTTTTAGACATATTTTCACTGTAATGGCTCAAAGAATGCTTTTAGGCCCACACCAACATCTCCAGCCCTAACACGTCCAGGGTGCAATGGCTTACCGAGAGCAACTAACAATTCATCTCTTATACCCTCACGGATGAACGAGCCTTGCTTCCTCTACTCGTGAAGCTCCCGCTAATCATCATCAATAGAAATTGGTAAGTAAATATAACAATCATCAATACTATTTGCTCTGAGAGTTGAATTTTACCATTTTTGTAGCCGCCTCAATAGTTACGGGGTTAGTTATATCCCCTTTTTTGTTTTACCTCCCAACTATCCACACATCATGGAAATCAGAGGTGCGAGAGTAGTAGAGGACTTAGCAGTCTCAACAGCAGGAACACTAGGCTGCTGAATGGAAGACGCCTGCAGTTTTTGGCACAAAGATGCATAGACACCTAGACCCATCATGTGGTTGTGATAGAGTGGACTTTAGGAATCCTAAAATGTCCAATGACACATGTGAAGTCATAAATGGTGAGTTGTTTTGAGAATCCCAAGTGTTCTAGTGAAGTTGGAGTGTCGTTTGAGGTTTACATAATGAATTGGATCCATAAGTTTATTCCTTTTTGAGGTATTTAATTAACAAGTCAAATAGTTGAGTTTTGACACCAAATTCGTGTACAAGGTACCTTGAGTGGTGAGGAATCTATGATTAAAATTTAGTTGTAATTGGATGTTCCTAGAAGAAATTAATTAGGTTTGAATATTATGAAATCATGTGCATTTGATGTATGATAGACCAAGAGTTTATCCTTTTCTAACCTAAGTTTGTATTAACCAATGTGTAACACGAGTCTGTGTAAGTGAATGTTCAATCGGCAGACTTGGTGGGCCTTGGATTGGCCGCGTGGCACTGTTTAGACTGTAGGATGGGTTTGGAGACTCTGTTGGTAGGAGAGACGGTGGAATTGATGCAAGTTGTAGTCACCCATGATCGCACGCTCAGAGAGAGGCGGGAGTACGTGCAAGTAACCGAACAGTTCGGCTTCGATCGAAGACCAATACAAACCTCACTTGAGGATAGTGGGTAAGAGACTAGCGAGAATAGATGCCAACTTCCTCCTTCTCCTTTGTCGCGGGAAGACACTGAAAAAGGTTCTACAGTGAAAGGTGCTGACGAGGGAGCAACCATCGCCTATCTCTCACTGGCGTTCCAGCCTTGCAGTAGTGCTTGCGTCATAGCTGAACAAGGGAGGCTTCGAGCTCCCTTTCTGCCATCCAAAGGTCTTAACAAGGAGGAGTCGATGTTGCTCAAAGATCACAGCAGCATGACGACAACTTGTCCACAGAAACAGATGGCGGTTCTTGAGTGCTTGCCGGAGATCCAACCACCAGTGGCGGCAATGTCGAGATGCAACCGGCGTCCGAAGCTGTAGCAAGGAGGAGGGATGCCGACTTCTCATCGCTTCCCTACATCGTGGTAGTGATTGACGGAGAAGAAGGCAGAGGCGGTGGAGGTCTCGTGCGTCGGAGACCTGGTCGGCGGCAGGTCACTAGGAGGAGGCGTGCACAGCGGAGGCCATCATCGGCGGCCATGGATAGGGCCCAGCCACGGCGGCGGATGCAAGGCAGGGAGCCACTCGGTGCCACCATGGGGGGGAGAAGTAGTTCGGAGATCTGGAACCAAGTTGTGGCGGCGGCGTGATCCAGAGAGCAAAACGCACGCAGGTTCTGGACCTGTCGAGCGGAGAAAGAGAGAAAGAAGAGAGCCGATGCTGAACCGGGTCCAGGAAACAAGAACCGACCGAGTCAACGCTAAACCGCCCGAGAACCAGACAGCTCAAGCCTGCCCACGTGGCTTCTTGCGATTGGCCCAGATAAGGTAACTAACTCATAATTACTCAGAATTTGTAAAATTCATAGTAATTCGCTGGAATGTCAGAAAAATATAAACAAGGTACCAAACTTCTCAGAAAATTGCGTAGAACAACTTGGAATTATAATATCAGGATTTTGATGCTCAAATCACAATGATATCATAAAAGATGTGTAATTCTCGTTTAATGGATAATAAATAGCTAATGATGACATAAAATCATGGAAAAATATCAGTAAGTCCATAATTACATATAGAATGGATATGATGTCAGATATGGCCATGGTGATGCACGAAAACATGTAACTTGATTAATATGGCTAATTAGGACTAATAACCCTAAATAAAATATATTAAATACATGCATGCTCAATAAATCATAGTAATTACAGAATACCTTCATATCAGTAATGTGAGGCTAATACGTAACTCGGATATCAATTAGATACATGGAATTCATGTTATATGAAGATGACCCGTAATATATGGTTTAAAACCCTAATCTAGGTTAATGATGTAACCTAGGGTTAATTAATGTACACAAAAATGCTGTGGAAGATAATGATCAGATTATGTATCTTAATCTGTAATATAAGATCAGTAACCTAATTACATGAAGATAAGACAAGAAATAATGTATGTAACATAATGAGATAAGAGAAACCCTATAATGAACACGCTTAGGGTTAAGATGAGATGTAATATGATGAGAACCTGATGGTGATATGTAATCTTATCTTAATCAGGTTTGACCAAGTTATAGTTGACATGAAGAATATATCTGATGATTAGGTTGTCTTTCTTGATCAAGGTACGCCATTACCTCTTACTTGGCTTATTATACAATATGCTTGTGTTATATGTGTAGTAAAATACTTGGCATATGATATTGGATGAGATGATTGTTCTTGCATGATATGTTGCTTGATTTTCAATACTTATGGCTATGAACACCTGCAAACATAATATAGATGTTC